>JAGVSQ010006975.1:0-15772 GCA_022683975.1 Rhyacophila evoluta | reverse complement strand
CATTGTATTTGACCGCGGCACACCTGTATTCGGCTCACGGTACACCGGTTGCGGAGCACTGCTCTACAGGACTAAAAGATGTATCCCATTTGTGAAAGTTATTGACAACTGTTTTTTTTTATTTTTTAAAGGACATTTTTTGATGTTAGATACTGCATACTAAAATCACGATATTATATTGTAGTATAGTTTTCGATTTCGCCTCAATATCATTATCGCCGGCTAGGTTAGGTGGAATACGATTTGTTATACATACATGTTAACACAGTGTTTTTGTTGTTTATAAAGACAGTATTATAAAATAAAATTAGAATATTGTACACTCTCAGTAATGTCATTAGTCGAGCAAGGAGGAAGGAAAATCATATTTATTTACAGCAAATCAAAATTAAGCAAATACTGTAGTTATGGGTTTTGTAAACAACTATACATTTTCGGCATCATTTGTTTGGTTTGGAGATCATAGTGAAATACAGTGTACTCCCCTCGTCCCCACCATTATGTCGGATAATTGAAAAACGCCGATAATCCGAATAATATTAAATATTGAAATATGGATAATTTATCATTACTTAAGAATTATCGTTTGCCAAGTCTTGCCAACTTAAATTGCTCCACGGTTCGTATTGAAGTCCTAAAATTTTGTTATATCTGTTTTTTTTACTTCGTTCCAGGAATTATGGTTTCTTATTCGCAAGTATTACTTTATAACTTCCTTCATAGAATTATGATTTCTCGCGTGAAGTAATGCTTGCTATCCTTGGAAAATTTACTGTTTCTTGTTTAACGAGCATTTACATACTTAAGGGTAAATCAAGGTACTAATAGTAAAAATATCCTACAATAAAATTGACAATGAACACAATTTCGCACGAATAATCCGCACCCGAATCTTAGAGAGTACACTGTACTATTTATTTTTTAATCGAAGCTACTCAAACTGCACTGTGAAGAAATAACCTTCATGTTATATATCTTGTAATACGCATATAGGTATGGACCAAAAGTATTCTAGCAAGAAATTTTATTCGTTTAGCGTAGACCTTTTAGGTCTACGACGTTAAAAATACGAGTGTACTTAAACGCAAATGTGTTGCATAGCTTTATGTTAGTATACTATATTGTAATAAACGCATAACATGATATTGTTTTTTTTATGTTATATTGTATTCAAGATCAAATAAAAGAATATTTTATTAAATTCGATTGGCGTAGAGCCCATAATTAATTCAGTACATATCTTGATATTTTATGGTGCAAGTCTTTTTCTGCGTAAACTTAGTTTTCGTATAACGCACGTGATACCTGCGTTGTATATCTGCGGATGTGCACCGTGGTGTGACGAACCCAAATATGTATCTCACAAAATTATTATTGAAATATTCCAGTAGGAGCTATACTTTTCTGCATATTATATGTGATTACTCAAGGTCAATTTATTTCCTAGAGTGAGTCGCAAAAAGATACAGAAAGAGTAAAAAGTTTTAAGTAATAATTTGAAAAATCATAGTACATAATCCCTAAAGATAAATCGCAATGGTCGACTGTTCAACTTTTGAGTGATGAGAAGTTCGGCACTATAAAATAATAATCGAATAAATTTTGAATGCAATAAAGTTTTATGTCGGTCGTGAGACGCATCGCGGTGGTCTACAGCTACGTCGCCTAGCTACGAGCGCTCGTCAATGCACCGCCTACTTATTTTGTGTTGTTGTTGAAAATCTCCTCCGAACACCTCCTCTCCTCTCCTATCCAATTCGCTAATGCTATTTTTAGTTGCAATTCATTTTTTTCCTCTCCAACTGGTGATCGTATAAGTGTGTGTTAGTTGTTTTGTTGCGCTCGTTTGCAGTGGATTTTTTATCGCTCCATCGCCGCATTCGGTCTCAGTTGCAAGCCCGAATGTGTGTTAAAGTGACCATGCTTTCCATTCACAATTCACGGTACCATTGCTAATAATTATCATGATACTTCTCTAATAGGAGTGTTATAATTTAATTATGAATCGATAACAAATTTTAGTATATCATCAAGCTATCCCGGTAGCGCAGTTGGTAGCGTGCGCGCCTAGCAATCCAGGAAATGCGGGCTCGAATCTGTGTCGGATTTTAAAAATCTGAAAAAAACAGGTCTGGATGCCCACTGGGTTGAGTGATTGTCTGAAAAACAATTCTCGTGAATAAATAATCTGTCAAGACGTCTTCACATTGCGAAGATCCATATACTCCTCTTTCGGAGTGGACACCTTTACATGTGTAGATTCATATGCTCCACTTCGGGAGCGAACATGGTATAAAATATATATATATATATTCAACTCGGTAGGCAAGGTGGAAAGCTCTTGCATTTCGACACCGAAGGTCATGGGCCTAAATTCTGCTGGAAAAAATTGGAAACTTTTTTTTGCATGCCTGTATGCTCAATCAGGATTGGCGAGCGATTAGTTGACAGGAGAACAATATATTGAAACTTAAAAAAGACATTAAGTAATTTAAATAGCACTGTTTGTTTATATAGCCATTTGGTTTACCGTTCTATGAATTTTAACTTTTTTTTCTACATATGATATAATTATCTTGCAGAAAATTCTAATACATATTCCTAATGAACTTTGTGTAATTTACTGCTATTGTTTATAAATTAACATCAATTTTTCAGTTTTAAGCGTCGAGGTAGTTAGATACGTAGACTTTTATAATCGTAGAAAGGGAAATCGGTCCTCGTTCATTGTCAGATCGGAGAGTCACCCTAATTATTACATCACTACGGCAGAATGCAAGGTTTTTTCCTCATCGAATTTTCTGGTTTGTTTTCGTCTCTAGTTTTTTTCTTGTATGCTATTCGCTGTCAGTTTCTTTACGCTGACGTCGTCGCAGCAAATTCGTTCTTGAACTTTGCCGGGAGTGCTTCATTCTTCTTTGTATGCAACACTCAGATATATCATTATTATTTCCGTCGAGTTTTTTATACGCGCATCTGCAATGCTGCAGAGTTGGTTTTTTTTGGTATTTTTATTATCCATGATTTTTGTACCTCTAATTTTATTCTCAGATCTTTGTTGTGTTTTTTTTCGTCGTCGTCGCACGAGGTGCATGCCTCTATGACCGTGGATGCGATATTTTTTGCTCACTCAGGTAATGGTGTTATTATGCAAAAGTCAAGGTTGTATTATTGTGGCATAATAAATTTGCATGTTTTTGCTAGCAAGTTCAATCACTCGCCAAATATGCTGCCGCTTCTAATGCGTCGATTTCACTTCGACGATAAGCGAGGCAGTACGGGTGTGTGGGTGCATTCTAATGAAAAACCTGCATGAATGATTTATGACCGTCATGTGGAGTTTTTTGGGAATAGGATTTGTTGTCTCTCGCCCGAGATCGTTGCACATGAAATAATACGCCTCTGCAATAATAAAACCGACTGGCTTCATAATAATAATGGCGACTAAAAAATTTCGGATTAATGGGTTCATTATGTTCTCGGCTATTATGCATGCATTTTTTTTATCACGGTTCAAGGACCGAGCTGTAAAATTATGTGTTTTGAATTTATAAACAATTTATTACAAGGTTATTTTGTTTTCATCTGTACTTAAATTTACCTGGTTTTTTAATCGTTCGATCCAGGAAATAGTGTTGCAGGTATCTATTTTCAACAGCACTTTTATGGCACCAAAACGTGTTATTAAAATTTCCAAGAATATTGTTTATAATACTCTATTCTGTATGATCTAAAATATTTTTTACCCTTTTTGAATTATACTAAACTGTTAATTGCGAAAACATGAGAGTTTATGACGATAGTTTCGATTAATATATGTCACACTGTGGTCATCCGATGGTTTGTCTCGGCTCAGTTTAAATAGTTAATTACCAAAGAGAGAACTATGTTATGATCGAAAAACAAAATCCTATATACTACCGTACCTATATATTCAGATACAATCCATAGGACGTACTCGGCAGAATTGAGGGATGCTGGCATGACCTGGGAGTATACAATACGGCTAACGGGTGACAGGAATTACTAGTAGCTCCACGTGGCTTAGAAGAAGAAGAAAAATAATATACTACCGATGGATTATCAATTGATACGTTGCAAACAGGGATTACAAAACGGATTTTGGAATTCGCGTTAGTTTTTCAATTTCAAATTTACAAAAAAAAAACTACATTAACATATAAATCTTAAGTTCACGTTTGTTTAAAAAAAAATTGAAACCTGGATAGATAAGCAATATGTGAAGACTGTAAAAAAACTTTCATTGAAAGAGGCAGTTGAAACTTAAGTCTGAATAAACTTTTTAATAGGCCCAATCTTTGGTTGTCATAGAGATTACACTGCTAAACAATTTGATTGAAATTTTCATTGTCCTTTCCACATTTAAACACTGGACTGTCAACAATCCCAACACGTATCAAAAATTCTGCCGCGTTATAGTAGTCTGCTCTACAACGGTTAATAGTGACGATAAAATCACGAGGGAGTCTTTGGTAGCGTACTACGGTTATTTGTTATTGTATTTGCTTTAGTATTTTATTATTATCTCACTTTATCCTACATTGAAAATTTTCAGAAACAACTTAAAGGTTCAGCTCATTTTGGGACACTTAATTTGATTTATTCATAATTTACAATTGTTATGTCAAAGGCCGAGCTTAAGGTTGCGTGGACCGAATTTATTGACACCACAGTTCGTACATTTGTGTTTCATAGCTGCATAACTAATTACAATGTAGAACAGGGAATCTTCCTTTACCCAGGTAGAGTTTCATAAAAGCTTTACATGCAATATATACCAATTCCAGTATTCGAATTTCGATTTTTTTACGTCGTACTACGTCCGAAGGCTGAAAAATTATCTGATTACATAAAAAATCCGAAAAATTTTGAAATTTCGATTTCCGAAAATTTTTTCTCTTATTTTCTCAAAATTGGCAATCTATAATTATAATTAATAATTATGGTAGCGTGCGATTGATTAAATACAATTTCGATGTATTTGTTGCAATTGAAAAAAATCAATGCTGCAACTTATTTTGTGATATATTTTTCAAGTAAAAATATTTCACTATATTTTTGTTCGAGTTGAAAATCACCCGTTTTTCGTGTTTTATTTAAATACGGTATTTTTCACTTGCCCGTTATATTATTTTGTAATTTTTCCGCATTTTTTATTAAAGAAAGTGTCGCGCGTCTGACGGCAGGAAACGCTCACCTGACCGTAAAACCGTTTTTGTGGGAAATTGATTTGCCGCTCAAAAGGTCTCGTGGAAATTCCCTTTGATGTCCTCTTCTTCTATTTTCGTTTTCCCGGAACAAATTTGACTTCGGCGATTGGTCGCGTACTTCCGAATCGGGTCGCATTCGATTTTCAAAGATACATTTTTACACGTTGCTAAACTCTACTCAAATCACGAAAAAGTGTATTGAACCTACTTAATGTATCTGTGAATAATATGACAATAATTATATCCACTGCATCGAATTGTTTAGACCTGTAATTCTAGACCATCAGATGGTTCATCCCTAACAAAGTTCTATTTACCAATACTTATTTGTTTAACTAACTAATGTCTACGATTTGTGTACTGAAATCTTTAAAGATGCATACATACAAGAAGAAAAAACGGTTTATATGTTATGTAGATACAAGGTGCATCTATTTTACATTAGTAACTTTAGACCAGCGATGAGCAACTGAGCCGTGCTGCATCATATACTCATTTTAAATAGACAAAGCATTATGTTGTGCTAGGAGAGTATTTGTTTGTTATTCAAGGCTTTCTATGGTTAAATTCTTTCCCGAGTAGATGTAAGAAAAATATTTAAATTTATGGTCCCCTCCAGTAAATTAATGGCATTTGATTTGGCCCTCGCGCCAAAGATTGTTTATCACTGATCTAGATTGTGGATTCGCCTTACTTTTTGCTGTCGACAGATTTTATTTAAAAACTTTTTGAGGAAGAATACGATTTAGCTAACTTTCACTGTTCTGTTATTTACTTAATTTCTATACCGAAATATGTTTAGGTTAAATTGAAAAAAAGTTTGTAATTCTATGTATTAATGCTATATGTTTTTATACACCATATTTTTTGGTTATATTCTATTTTGAAATATATTTAACAAAATTGAGTTTTATCTTGAAATAATAGTGTAAGCGAATAATAATATCACATATGGAAGTTTACCAGTTTTAAATAATTTAGAATAATTATTAGATTTGTGGTGTATGATAGATAACACAGATCGCATTTGTATCAAGTTATGTTAGGTATACGTATTCGGGACAATGTCGTTTGGGCTTGATGCACAAATACTTGGTCCTGTAGGGATTCCTTCAGATAGAGTGGAAGCCACTCGACTGTCATTAACTCTACCTACCCGAAAAGAGGTCGCAGCATTCGATAAACAATCCACGGGGGACGCGAAGGGTGGGCGGGGATCTTTATGTGGGCGGCGGATCGTCGGTGTTACCATGCGGCAGCCGTCGGCGCAGCACCCCGCCGGTGCCTCGGCCCCCCGCCTGCGTGTCGCGAGCGCCCGGGCTGATCGCTGCTCGATGCTCTTCCTTGAACCACCCTTCCGCCCTCCCTTTTGGCCCGCCCTTCGACCTCGACTGCCCTGCTCGCCTCGCGCCGCCTACGTCCAGCGTTGCCTACATTCAGCCGCTCGGGCGGGCGGCGGCACCGCGGGGAAAGCGGGGTGCGAACTAACCTCACGCACAGTGGAACGGCGTCGTCGACGCATTTTGGCGCCGCGACGCCCCTCAACGGTTGGACCGCGCGCCTCTCTACCGATGCAACATGGAATTACGATTAAAGCATTCAAAATATAAATATCGCTTTATTATGTAAATCCTCGTTCATTTATTATTCTATCGTCATTCATACTATTTTTTCACATTTGTTTTATTTTATTTTCACACCGGCTATGTATTATATATTGATATAATATGTATAATATAACGATGACCTAGCTAGCTACTTAAGTTAATTAAGTAGTACATTTTGAAAATTTACATACATATCATGGTCATCTTTTTTCAGTCAGTTACACTCAGTATTTCTGAATCCTTTTTGAAGACGTCCGTATATATAAAATAGGGTGACTCAAAAGTTGAGTGTTCATAAGTGAACTAAAATTTCCAAAATAAATTTTGTCATTATTTGGAATGACACCTTTTATAATGAATCAAACTATATATAAATATTTTCATTATTCTTTTATTGTTATATATTTCATTGTTTTTCTGGTTCCCCTATTTGATCAAGAAACTATGGTTTTATTACGCAGTCCTTGAAATATTTTTTCTCGAAATATGCATTTTTCAAAACACATTTGTTATTGAAATCGTATAAAAGATTAGATTGAAATAGTTACACAGTTTTACACATAGATTTCACTTGTATACCAGTTTTGCCATTATATATTTTTTAGAATTTTAATTAATAAAAAAATACAGTCGTATTTTTATGTAAATAGTACAATTAATAGTAGCCTTAGGAACTATTATTGTAAATAGTATAAAGTATACATTGTAAACAATTAATTTCGTACGTATTAGTTTTAACATATCGAAATTCACTAATTTATCATACATACAGACATTAAAATTGTATACAATATTTTTAGAACTATCAACATTTAAACACATAATTATGATTTTATTTAAATATAAATAGGAAAACGCATAAAAATGTTGCGGTTAATTTTACTACTTTATTTAATTACTTAATCGAATGATAAAATAATAAAATCTATCGTAATAAAAAAATCCACAAAAATATAACATATTTTAATGAATTCATATCTGTTGTAATATCAGCTTATCAATAAACATCAGATGTTTTTTAAACACAAACTGATTAAAAATCGTCGGGAATTAATATACATAGTATTATTATAATTGTTGGTCGTAGATAAAATTAAAGTTTAATTTGTGTAGGTAGGTGCTTATGTAACAAGAGTGTGTGTAATATTTACTATCTTAGATAAAAATAAACTAACATATGCGGTTAGTGAGTAGGCATATAAGTATATACATAGCTATGATAACGCTGTCGTGTATCGGGGACAGTTTATCACAAAATATTTGGGTCAATGTTAACAGAACGCCGAGGCCCACAGACGCACATTTTGACCAAATGTTTCACTATTTATGTTAACTGTTATGGATTATTATTGATTTAGACACTGTCTTTTGTTGATCATCGTGATTAAGTAAGACATCCGTGTAATGCACGGTGCTCATTCGTTTTTTATGTATGTAATGTAATAAAATTCAACTGTATTTTCTTATGAAAAAATATATTTCTTGTTTATCATGAAGCTATGTTTCTTATAATTTTGATAAAATTTAGTAATTTTTCATTCATCATATATGTTAGCAATCGAGTGCTGAAATATTTATCAATCCTTTGAGTGGTATGGACGTACATGTACGTCCGTACGCCTTGTCGTCTTGGTTTCAAAGCAATTCTTTTATTTTTTAAAAATAAAATGTTAATATTTCTTTAATTATAAATACTAGATATATCTACCAATGATATGTGGAAGTAATAAAAATCATATCATATGATTTTAGGCTATAAAAAAATACGTAAACAGTACGAAAAAAAGTTGACATCAGCATTGAAAAATTCCCCATGCCCTTTCGATAATTATTATGTTTTGTAAAGAAACAAAAGATTATTTAAATAAAATGTCCCCTATGAGTTCAAATTTGTTCTCAAGTGCTCATTTGATTCCGAAATGGGAGCTGCCACGTGTGGTAATGTTATACATATTCGTACCAATTTGGAATAACTTTTCAGTTTATATTGTTACTTGTTTAAAATAGAGTTTACAAATCGGCATATCCAATTCCATTTCTTTTATTGTATATTCAACATGTTACTTTGTATTAAAAACGAATTTTAAATTGATGCTTCGTAAAGATATAGATCACTGTCTTTTATTCAGAACGAACATGTCAATTATGAAGTAAATGTAAATGGTAACTGTTATTCAAATAAGTTACCAATAGCTTGGATGTATTGTTAAATTCACCATTGCAAAGATGCGTCTTGATAAATCTTTAAAATAGTTCATTAACAACACTTGGCTTATGCACATTGATGTTATTCTGCATCTATTTTACTATTTATTTATAAATTCCATTCCATGGTTTGAATATATTAAATGAAATATTTTCAAACAAAATGAACACATGGAAATAATTCAAATCTAGGCTACAAAATTCTTATAGACTTCCCTTTAAAACGTATATTTAAATTAACAGTTAAGAAAACTTTAAGGGTCTCTGAACAATGCCAATTATTCACATGTTTATATTTCAATAATTTATGAGTAAGACATGTGTGAAAAAGAGTGAGATACCTACTAACTGTACGGGAAAGTTATCTTTTTTTGAATTTTATTTCATGGCACACAATGTATATATGTAAAAAGTGATAACACCGTTAGCACACATTTAAACCCTAGACTCTTTAAAAATTTAAACCTAATGTACTTTATTTTGGCGAATATTTATTATTTAGACGATTTGTGAGATTTTTTAAAATTAATATTATTGCTTCGGCGTATTGTCATTTGGTATCAAATAACAATGCAAAAAGGCAAAGAATTTGTTATTATTGAAACCTTCAATAACGCTCGATTAAAACATTATTATTTGAGACTTGGAAAGAATAATTATGATAATAAAAATTATTCAATGTGTACATTTAAACGTAAGTGTCCTTTAATAGATATTCACACATAAATTGAGATTCCCAGTTATTTTGTTACTCAATATTCATTACATTATATTTTGTATGAAATGTGCAGGTATATAAAACAAAAAAAATAAAGTTACATAATAAATGTAGCGATAAAACATTTGAATAGCATCGCCGAAGTTGAGTTAGTTTTGCATCGTTATCGGCGAATGGCAGTTCCATTTACCGTAGCAGGCAAGCTCGTAGCAGCCGTAGAACGGCGCGTCTACGACGAGGGGGTGGCAGGCTCGTGTCTGTGCTGGCGGGCCGAGAGGCGCGGAGGCGTGCAGTGAGCGAGACCTCGAGGAAACACCTCCTATAGCCGAACCTTTCGCTCCTTCGCACATTTCCCGGCCGCTTTTCCGCATTTCGGGTTTTCCGAGAAGCCGGTATATCTTCAGTCGGTGGCCGTCACAGGCGAACGACGCTCTCTCGACCAGTTGGCGGTATTATGCCCGCGCGCGCCGACGTCACCTGTGATGCAAGCGTCGCGGACCTTCTGCCCTGTCCGCGAGTGAGTGATCGCTGATCGCCGATCAGACCACTGTGAGCGCGCTCAACGCGTGTGCACGCTCATCCTTCACATTTATGCGAAGAAAATTCACAACGAAGTGAGTTGATATTTATTTTTATTACGCCATAGGATGCAGATTGCACTCTCTACTTCTATGGTACTCTTGTTTATATACAAAATATTTTTTTGAATCGCGTAACCGGTTACGAAAATTATGATTAATTTAAAACTAATAAAATATTATACGCATTATATTTATAACAAACTGCACCGAATTTTCGTCAGCACCAAATGTCAGTGAGTCAGTCGACAGTATCAATTAATTATGCTCCAATAATATTTTCATGCTTTTAATTGATCGGTTTTATGTGTTAGTGGAAATAATTTGACGAACTGGATTAATCACAAATTCAAATATTACTCTCTATAATTGTTTTCTAATCTTTCTTTATTATTGTTTTCACATACGACGCATTGAATGTAAACATTTACTCTTTTCAAATTGTTTAATTGGTTGTAATTGTATGTTGTACTCATCTATTATTGTTTTCGATTTAAATATTACAATGCATGTGATAAAATAATGAATGCATTTTTAATATAATTTTCGTTAACTTTGATTGCTTAGTATTCAATTTAAGATTTCAATTTTTATAATTTATTTGTGAATATTATAATATTAAATTAATTATCATTACTAAATTATTTGAATTTTCGACGACCAACGGTTGATTTATTTCTAAACAGTTTTTTATTATACTAAATAATCAAAATCAGAGAAAAGAATGGAAGTGTATTTAAATTATTTTATTGTTAAATATATTATAAAAGATTTATGATTGTTTCACAAACAAAACAGTTACGAGTATATATTCCCGAGAAGTTTATGTTGAGCTCTATCGTTGTTGTGAACATGTTTGTTGAGGGTTAATATTTCCTATAAAAGCGATACAATATATACTGCTATCTAAAACCATAATAAGTTTGTTTTATGAAATTTCACCATAGCTGTATTTATTTATTACAATCACAGATCTCAATATTAAAAAGTAAGGCGATCTACAATCTCTTCCGATTTGTATTCATACATCAAAAAGTTTTTTTAGTGTTTTTTTATATCTACTTTCGAAAAGATGTACACTACGTAATTTGTATCTGTTTTCAAAAATATGCAATCGATATAATCTTTATCTTGATGACGAAGCAAATACAGCACCAATATAATTATTTAGCTAAGTTATTTTTCGATAAGCAGTAAATTTGTAATAAATGAGGCACTGAAAAAAGTAATCTAATCGATTCGATCTTGCGTCAAACGCACAAAATTGCAATAACAGAAATATGCGTATCTACGATAATTCTTATCTATATTTTTAGGAAACACGCATTTTAGTATGTATATCTAATCTGTAGTTCGATATAAATATAGGTAGATGTGCTATTATTAGGATATTTGAATGTTCTGTATAGTTTGGGAACAAAAAATATCTTTCAGTTTATGGCGACACATTGTTGTTTTTCATTAATATGGTATACATGTATGTCATATGGTATTGTTATCGTATGGTGATTGTTATTATAATCTAATAGTGATATAAACAGTGTTTGAATGGATGTCAGAAAATTTGGCTTCTTATTTTTTATTATTAATATGGATAGTTGTTGGCCATAAAGGAAATATTTGACTTTTCGATTACAGTTAATTATTATATTACACCAGATATAAACATAATTTTATGTGGACGTACGATCATTATCTTACACGGCCTTGCACACTCTTAATTCAAGGCGCACAGTTCGTACAGGGCTTGATGCACTGTCTTTACAGCCAACCCAAATAGCTGCCGTTAATCTTTTTGATTCTTTATAATTGCAATGTGCCCATGCAGTTTTTTTGTTTTGTTGATCTAAACTAAAACTTTTGACTGAGACAAACAGTAGTTTAGTAACATCCTGAATTTTTTTCTTGCGGTAATTAAAAACGATTTCATCGATAATTTTATTTTAACATATTTTTCACTAGACACATTTGGATGTTACGTTCTGATATTATACCACGATTTGAAAACACTTTCGTGTAGCTAATTTTTCATTTAGTATGATTCGCACTACATAATGAAAATTTACTGGCTTACGGGCAAATATTATA
The DNA here is from genome assembly GCA_022683975.1 of Rhyacophila evoluta. Lineage (NCBI taxonomy): Eukaryota > Metazoa > Arthropoda > Insecta > Trichoptera > Rhyacophilidae > Rhyacophila > Rhyacophila evoluta. Next base: position 3,345 of record JAGVSQ010006975.1, on the reverse strand, counting down.
ATGGTACCTATATACCTACAGTTCGGGGACTGGCAATTCAAGATGATGATTGGGATTTAGGCAGGCCACACATTAGTCAATCCGCCTCCACAATTGTGCACTGTCAGTTTGATCGAAAGGCTCATGTTACATTGTATGGTTATGTGTGGCTTGTTTCAATTGCAATCATCGGTCATGGATTCGATGGATCCGAGCCACAGGCGGACTGTAAGTGTATAGGTATATATTAATGAGATGATATAAAAAATAAATAGGCAGTATCAAATCCCAATAGGTCGTCATTTGTTGACAACGATGTTCGTGAAAATCAGTTTGCAGTTTGTTGAAAGTGTGTTAAAAAATTTGTATCGTCTTTTAAAATGAAAACAGCACACTAAATGCCGCAACACACTTAATATAATATTATTAATTATGTAGGTGTCCTAATTCGACGGCGCACGGAATGCGTTAATATTTTAGGCGCATTCATTAGATAGGTTATAAAAATATCGTTTCCAATGTAATATCGCTTAAGCTCTCAAGCTGCATTACGACATGACCTATATTTGCGTCAATAGGGCGAGCGCGCCTTATGTTACGATGCGTTTTATAACGCATACAAACGATCTCGACCGCGCTGCCGTTGCGCAAGCCGACCGACAATGTGTGGAAATCGCGACGTCGAATTTAGATTGTTTTTATAGTGTACAAATTAAATATTTTTGGACCTAATTATTGATAAACTATACGGACGGGTGAACGTCATTAATTTTAATGCTTATGTTGTCAGTCTCCTGTAACATTTGCCGATACCGACCTAATCACTGATTTTATATATTAAAAAAAATTAACTGAGTTAAATCCTACGCGTAATGTCATTGCCATTTATACCATCGAAATAAAAATTAATAACATTGATTATAAAAAAACACATTAAAACTTGACATCTGTGTAATAAATAAATGAATATTCATTGATTATAAATAAAAAAGTAGATATTGTACGTTATATATCAGATAGATTATATCGTTGGGCAACATATTCCTTTAAACGTATTTATGTAGTAATAAATAAGCGAAGAACAACAAATATAAAGTAATATTTTGATTAGCAGAAAGAAAATGCTGAATTATTTATTCTCGTCCCTTCCAAACAAAATAAAAAAATGGTGCTTGTCCCAAAATAATAAACTGTGTGGGCTATTTGGTGGTTAATAGAGAGTGTATCGAAATTACTGAATGAAATTATTAGAACATTCTTTATCATTGTTATTTTACGTTAAACGTCAGAATTAAATTATGTTATCTTCTATGAATCGATCTCGTCTAGTCTGTATACTTCAAATGCACGTCAAGGGACAAAATTAAGTAGGATAGTCCTGATAGTTAATTCAGGCTATGATGTAAATACATACACAAAACGTAAAATAATATTTATACGAGCTTCGTGTAATATATGAAGCTTTCGAACATCTTTTATCGGCGCTTAACAAATAGGTATAGTAAATTAACAGATACAGAAACCAATTTCTATACACAATAATTATATTCTAAGTCAATAACTAATACCAAGTTTTAATAATTATTATCATAGATAGGTTATATAATTTACCATATAATTTATTCTTTTCGTAATATCTATTTTCCCACTAGTCACTCGCAACGTGAATTATAAAATCTATGTCAAACGTAATACGGCAATAGTTAGTTCCTGCAATACACTGTGTGATTAATTGGACCACGTTCCTCGAAATATAGTCCCACGAATGATTCACCAAGTGTTCTGAGCGCATCTGGAATACTCTTTTCGTTAACTACATTTACCATTATTAATTCTTCCGACAAACGAGTGCAGCGTTTTGGAATTTTGGCAAAATGCACAGCGCTGTGTACTCAGAAAAATATATTATGATTCATGTAACACGCTGTAGTTTTTTTTATCCATGAAAGTATCAATATCTGAGAAACAAACTTTAATTAGATTCACTTACAACCGGAAAGATTTTTTTCTTAGTCGCAGAGTTGACCGTAACAGCAATAATTCATAGTTACAGTAAGATGTTGCTCTTGTAATACTTTTGATTGGTATAATTAATAAATTCGATATACAACGGTGCACGATCGTATGCTATTATAATAATTAAATGAACATTAATATAATTTATATATTAAAATATTCTACGTATTTCGGAGAATTGTAGGATATTTTTTCATTTTATTATAGTTATATTGCTTAGGATATTTTGTTGTGTTTTATAATTATTGAAACACCTTAAATGCTTGAGTACTAAAATTATATGAAAATAAACCAACGGCAACAAATATACAGAAAAAAAAATTGAAATTGCTTCAACATCAAAATTAAAAATTTATGAAAACCATTAGACTCGGAATTATTAATATTCTTGATATTTTTTTTTCATGAAAGCAATAATGTTTGTCTTACTTTATTCGAAACGTTTTATGAGAATTTGGCTAGTCGTCAACGTCGGGATGCATTATTTTACAGATCTATCTTATACATTACGACCTGAGTCATTTCCTCACTCATTTGATCAAAATAAAAAGCGTTCAAATATGAAATACGTTTATAATAATTATTATGTATATAAAAACACTTCAGACACATTTTTTCAAATATTGTCTTGTTAAATGACTAATCTGATATACCAGGAAATCAAAATGCGCGTTGTTTTCTCAGTCAACCTATCCGATACGCACATCGAAAACAACAAATTGTTTGAATCATTTTATTTATTCTTACATTATAACCATGTTAAATAATAACCAATTCGTGAATATTTTTCGTTTTGTATTTTACGAAATCGTTAGATTGCTTACATTTTTAAATTGAACGGTGCATTTTATTATTGAAGTATTTATGTTATTTGTCGTTAAGAAATACCTTTATTTTGGGGTGTTCATTTGCTTCCGTTCAAATGTCACATGGTAAATGCGACAGCATAAAACCCAGTTTTAAACCATAATCGAAGAGAAAGATTAAATAATTAATTCTTTGAAACAAAATAAAACAGTTTTATGATAAAATCAGCGTTATTTAATATTTATACAAAATGGAAATACATTTTTGTTCATATGGTTTCTTTATTGCCTGTCATTATCCCCGGTAGTGTAGTTGGTAGCGTTCGCTCCTAACGATCCGGGGAATGCGGGTTCGAATCTCCATATGTGCCGGGTTTTTTAAAAATCCAAAAATGCAGAACTGGTTGCCTATTAGGTTGAGTAATTGTCTGATAAACAATTCTCGTAAAAAAAAAAAAATAATCTGTCAAGTCGTCTTCACATTGCGGAGATCGATATACTCATCTTTCGGGGTGGATATCTTCACAATGTGTAGATCCATATG
>JAGVSQ010006973.1:0-15773 GCA_022683975.1 Rhyacophila evoluta | reverse complement strand
GTCGCTAACAGTGATCTCAGATATGGAAGTTTACCAGTTTTAAATAATTCAGAATTTCGTTAAAAGTAAATATATTTTTATATAGTATAAGAAAGATCTCAATTAGAACTCAAACTTTTTGAGAAAATACCTGAATTAAAATACTGTGGACAGATGTAGAATACTTATCATGGATTTTAGGTAGTTAAAAAATATGGTTACAGTTTTGCTCTTAAAATTGTGTGATACATCTATTTATCATTTTTGAATTTTGAAGAGATATTTAAAGTTATAGGAAGAAATACAAGAAAATGCTGGAGTTTGATTTAAGACTTAAACTGTTATAGATGATGATGATGATTTCAGTTGAGTAACATATTTATTACTCTGTCCCTGAAAAGTTTGTCAATTTGAATAAAGCATCATTAACATGTTGAAAAAAGCTCGAACAAAAGTTTGAATTTCTTTTACCCCTATAACTTAGCAAACTAAAGCAAAAGTAATGACTTTTTATGAAATTATGCGTTGTAACTATGGCTATGAATAATATATGGTAAATACTAGGACCTTTCCGAATTCGCAGAAGTGATCAAAAACACAATAGAGTAGATTTCTTTTATGATTTACCATAATCCCGAAGGCCAATTTTTATCTAACATTGCGCGTATGCTTATGCCACTGTTATAATGTGATTTCTTAAGTTATTCGTAATAAACTTGTAGCATTTTACTAATTTAAAAACAACTCTTTTTACTAAAAATATATTCTAACATTCATCAAAAATACATGATATATAGTTTTATATTTAATGAATTATTCCTTTGCCGCATTCGTCCTTTATGTGGAGCACTCAGCTACTGCCTGATTCTATTAAGATTCCCAATTAGCCAACTATTTTATCTCATACGAAAGTATTTGTGATTTATAATTCTTAAGAATTATGGAATCGTTCTTGTTTTGGATCAAACACGTTTCGTAAATCATACCTGACCTGATCCAAAATGAAGTCCACTGATTGGAATGCGAGGTAGGCACGCTTAAAGACAAATATAAAACAACCAATTTTACTTATTACAAAAAAGTATTAATCTCACCTGCCTGAAGTTCTAACTGCTTTCCAAATTTCTTCAAAGCACCCTGCATCATTACGCCTGAAGATATCTGAACGCCATGAGCGATCAAATGAACTAGCACCGAAACTGCCAACACACACCAACCCCAACCTCCTTCCGGATAATAATGCCTTCGTAGCGTCACCAAAGGTCTGATTTCACCCAATATATTCCACCCGAATAAGCCAGGAGTACCAGCGTGTAAAGCCTGAATGTTTTGAAGGTCTCGAAGGTCGTGTAAATCTTGGAGGTCATGTAAAGCATTTTCGTGGTGTTCAGATCCTGAAAATGAATCTGAGCACAGATGCGGAACACTTCGTGCACGCCTTGGTGGACCGCGAACTATTCCTCCGGCTCTTTCTTCTGATGAAGAGTCATCCAGATCCATAGTTCCTAGACTGTCTCTGATATCAGGAGTAAGCGTTCCATCACTTTTAGGAGCCAGAAGAGCAAAATTCTTCTCACAACTGTTGTCATAAATGCCATCTTCTTCTTGTATTTTGGGACGCGTGAAATGATGCTTTGACTCCGGAGATTTTTGTCCCTTTGGACTTCTAAAGGGATTCATTTAAATGAAGAGAGATCCCTATATATTTATTATTATTAAATGAGTATTTCAATCTATGTACACGTGTTGAGAATCTAACCACGAGAGATATTTTAATTTGAGCAAATAAACAATGTTTATGCCACACTGATGTAAATTGGGCAAATTAGAGTTTTTGTTCCTGGCGAGTGTCTCCTTTTCAACGGTTAATAAATGATGATGTCTTGAAACTCTGTGTAGTTTTTGGATATCTCGCGATACAACTATCAACACGTTTTGGCACATTTTTGGAGTTAAAATTCATAATTGCTTATTGTCAATTATTATTATTACTCACTTTTCTGTTTCACAAAGTTTCACTATTCATTGAACTTTCGTAACAGTTGTTAGTTAGTAATTCTTTAAATAATTATTCTTGATTGATAAAAATGATCTCGACTAAAAATGGTTACAAGAAATTATATTTAAAAATCAAAATCAATTGAAAACTGTGATTTATATTGATATGTTTCCCCGGTAGCGTAGTTGGTGTCGTGTTGTGCCTAGCAATCCGTGGAATGCGGGTTCGATTCCCCATCTGTTGGATTTCAAAAATTCAAAAAATGCAAAACTGAATGTCCATTAGATTGAGCGATTGTATTTGCAATTTTCATGAAAAAATCTGTCAAGACGTCTTCACATTGCAGATATTCATATACTCCTCTTTCGAAGTACATATCTTCATAAATCCATATGCTCCACTTTAGAAGCAAGCATGGTATATATATATACAAAAATAATATGTACTAAATGAATTAAATGATTGGCTGACAAGCAATACACGTATAGAAAATCTTTAAATAAATCTTCGCTTACGATTTATATTTATTATATTTTTGGAAAGGACGTAGTTAAAACGCATATAAAATTAATATTAGATTTGTTATTTGTTCTCAATAAATAAGAAACCGGCAGTAAATGTTTTTATACATCATTGAGTCAAACTCTATAATACTTAATTAAAATCAAACATTATGTCGAGCAGAGATCCAAAACTGGCGGTTATGAAACCAAATGTGCTCATTGCTTAAAATGTGCGGTTTTCTGTTGTTGAATAAATAAGTCTCCGATCATTACAAAATTGACCACCGCCACAAGAATGTTTATCGATATATTTTATTGTTATTTATTTCACTTAGAATTAATATAGTTTCACTGATACAACTAATATTAATAATTATTTTTGCGTTATAAATATTGTATTTAATCGGATACGTTTTCTAACTAAAAAAATGGCGATTTGCTTACTGCATCCGCGAATTATATGAAAATAAAATAAACCATTTAAATGTTGGAGTTTTCTGAAAATAATGTATCTATATAATGTACAATAAAAATTCTTAAACCAAGTGAAGTAATTTTAAAATTATTTGAACTCTCAACTATTTCGAATTTTTCTAGAGGGCTTTTAGCAGAATGGCTCCTTGTTGCATATGGTTGTACAAACATGGCATACGGAACTAATTCTATTACAGTTAGTCTGACAAAATTCTTTATAATCTCTACGCCTGAAACGAATACTAGATCATATCTGACTATGTTTTGTATATCATTATACGGTAATGTTAGCGGATTTTTTTTTGTAAAATATAAAGAGTTTCAAAACAATAAAGCCTTTAAAAGACGAAGCGATGACTAAGCATATTTTAAACCTAACTGTGGCTTATTTCTTTCATCTTGTCTTTTGTTAAGTGTGCATTTTAAATGGTACGTGTCATATTATATGATGCTATGAACACTACTTTTTAAATATTTATTTATGATCAGAGGTATTATGAGGAACTAATTTTTGTATTCGAATGTTTGAATGCATTATTTTTTAGTGTTTGTTTAAAACATGCTACATTAATATGTTAAATAATGTAATTGAAAGATAGATTCAGAAAGCCAATGTTGTACTGAGGCGATAGTGGTTTGTTTAAACTATGCACATTAATACAGTGTGAAAATTTTACTTAATTTATGTCTAAAATACAACATTAATGTTAAATGTGATTAATGATATCTAAATAAGTTTGTTGTTTTTAGTATGATTAATAAGCCCAGGTAGCCACGTTTATACCATGTTTGCTTTCAAAATGGAGCAAATGGAACTACACTGTGTAAGATATCCAATCTGGAAGTGAAGTAAATGGATTTCCGCAATATGAAAACGTCTTGACAGATTATTTTTCAGGAAAAATGGTTGGCAGATAATTGCTCAACCTAATCGGCATCCAGTTCTCAATTTTTTTTTCTCAACGATTTTTTATAACCCAACATATATATATTACCGGAAATCGTACCCACATTCCCCGGATGCAGTTTTCGGACGCTTACATTAGACTTTCGAGGAAACGTGTGAAAAATCTAACTTATTAAATAATATATCAAAATTATAGAGATCTATATATTTTAAATTCGTATATTTGTAGCAGACATGCTATACATAAAAAAAATAAGCTTATATCTAAGTGTATAGTTTAATACAGTTTCTATTTTGACCACTGACTATCAATTGGCTAAGCTTTAAGAGTTTTTTTCTCCACAGCTAGTAATCTGTCATAAAATAATTTTCGATCGAACTTATATAAAAGCAGCAGATAATCACTGTTCGTGACTTGTTCTGGTTTGTTATTTAGATTTGACAATTTACATAATTGATACGATTGTTGAAGTAATGGGACAGTTGCGTTTATTATTGTCAGCGTGGGTTGCGAACTAGATGTCTAAAAAATTAAGAACTAATGATTCCTTTGTAAGAACACGTATAAGGAGTATTAGAAATAAGCGATGTGTTATCTAGATTCGTATCATAATAAAACTCCTGAAAGATGATGGATAAAATTAATAAATTTACCATAAAAAAATAAAAAATTATCTCATTTGTAATGTCAGTATCATTATTATTTTATTTTCTGGCTGATTGAAATTTTTAAGCTGTGTCTTTTCCTAACTAATGCCCGTATTTATTCATAAACTATAACATAAATTTTATTTAATATTTCGTATAATATATTTTGATTTTAATTATCAATTATTATTTTTGAGATTATACTTGATAATTTTTAAATTGTGCTGTATTTAAACTATTCGTCTAAAAGCTGTGATTTTTATATTTGATTGTTTCCCAATTTTCCACTTGGATTTGTATTATTATAACTATAATGACATAATCATTGTTACTAAAAAATTGTCCTTTTATTGAATATTGACAATCGTTAAAACACTTTTAAGCTACCAAGATGACATGATCAAATTTTTGACTCTGCATTTTAAAAAATTTTCCCCACATATTTGAAAAAAAAAATACTATGTTTGTTCCGCTTTATTTTATCTTTCATATCAATACTTATCTCTATTTGTTGCTATTAATTATATTTGACTTAAAGTAATCTATATATCGTAAATATTAATCGTATAATTTAAACTTTAAGTTGAAGTTGAAAATAATATTTTTATTACATCGTGGTATGCAGAACGTACGAATCTCGAATATAATTAAATATTTTGATCTAATTAATATTTTCGACTGATGGTGCTTGATGGAAATTGATTTTAAATTATGAATTACCTTATCACATATGGAAGTTTGCCAGTTTTAAATAATTCAGAATTTTGATCTAAGTTAGTCTTTAACCAAATGCTTTTGGACTTAACATAATTTACATATATTACATTTAAAAACACGTAACTTAAATTGGTTTATCAAAGTACGTATACGTATACAAAATTTAAGCGATTAAGAAGTTCGCGAATGCATAAGTTGATATTAACTTAACGAAATTTAAAATTAAATCTTTATCAATTTACTAGGAGTTTTTTTTGTAAAAGTTGAACACATTAAGCAATGTCTTAATTAATGATACTTTTTTATAATTGAATAAAGTTACCACTCATTTCGTTAAAGTTAAACTAGGAATATTTTTCTTGTCAACGGTTATATATAAACATATTTTGTTAATTAAAATAACTGTTTATATTATTTTAAATGTATCACTAATTATTGCTGCTTAAATGATTAGTTTCCAGAAAGCAGGCCAATTAAATTCACGGATGTATATTTTCCTATTAATCATTGTAAAAACTTCATAATCAATCATAACAATAATTTATTAATACCTTATCATTGATCGATGATATCAAATATTTTTTAATATCAGATTTATTACTTTATTGTAATAAATTGTCTTTATTGCAAAGCTTGGCAGAATTCATTAAAACTCACAATAGAGACGGATAAAAAATAAGCTTGTGTTTTAAAAATTAAATGCTTTTTAACTCTCACTGCCCGGTGATGGATAGTAAGTGACCAATTCTATTTCATTTTATTTATTCAAATAAACCGATTTATAATTTATGCACTCCTCATTAAAAACCTCTATAATTTCAATGATGTCATTACGAAATAAAAATATTGATCAATATCAACGAAAATAATTATTTTATATTAAATTAAGTCTAGCACTAGAATATACGTTATGTATAAAATTACGTTGTTATGTATGTAACGGTAGCATCCATCACTCATGCAATGTCATACGTCTCATAGGGGAATGGAGGGATTATTCAAAGCGGTTAGATAAGTTGATAAATAATATCATCATGGACATATCGTCTCTTTTGGTTCTCTTTTATTTTTGTATTTATTGCACTAATTTTGTATTATTTTAGTTATAATATATGTTAAAATAGTGTTTGTTGCCAATTACATTAATTGATTTACCAAATTTTATTATACATAATTTGAATGTAAAACATATTTTCTTACTGGACACTCGGAAGCCACCTCCGTAGCTAAAGGGACAGTAAGGCGAGTGTCAATAGTTACTATTTATATATAAGGTGTATTTTTGATTGAGTTATGAGATGCTTATATGTTTTGGAAAGACATAAGACAATTCGTTAGCGACAGACGTTCGTGGAAGTGCTGTGAATTGAAAGTATGCTCCAGTTAAAAAGTGAGCATTTAAAAAGAAATATACAATGAATTTTGCATTTATGTTGATAATATTTTGTCTAATTTCTTATCTTCAATATTTTTATTGAGGTTTGAAGACAGATTGTACGACTTCGTTTGTAATGTAGGCATATGAAAGTGGACAATATACTCATTAATGACACGAAGAAAGAAGATGTATCGGTTGATTTGACACGAGCAGCGAATGCCTCAAAAAAATTTTAATGTAAAAAGGGTTTCCTGTTTAAACCAAAGATTTTTGCGCCTTGGAAGATAACTAAATATTATTTATTTTTATGTATTCTGCATAGTTATTTCATGCACACATGATCTGGAAATGTGTGAAACGATTGAATCTTGTGCCATAGAATATCTATAGATAACCATATGTTATATTTGATCTATTAAATATTTAAATATTGTATTGAAAATATAAATTAGTCACACAGCTACTACCAACAAGATTAAATATGAAATATATGCGATCCATCTAGGCTACGTATTGTGGATTGTTCAAAAAAGTTTGACGCGTCCTTATTAGATAATTATCGGTTTCCAGTGACCTGAAACACTGATCTGAATGATGTATAAGGATTTAATTCACTGGATGAAAGCATACTCTGAGACATTGAGAGAAGATTAGATAGACACAGAGATTCTTATAAGTAATGAGTGATATCTATATACTCCACCTATTTTTTTACCATGATCACACAATGGAGTATGTGGATATTTGAAATGTCAAGACTTGTCCTGACAAATTATTTTTCACGAGAATCGATTTTTATTTCCGTATTTTTGAAAATCCAGCAGGTGTGGGAATCAAACCTCGACTATCGGGAGACAGTAACTATCTCAACAACCCAACTCGGCTACCAGAGAGCTAGATTAGCAAAAAAACATAACTATAACTGTTATATACATACAGATTATTAAACGAATATTTGTTTTCAAAGGCGATAATACTGTTCATCAATTTAGATAATATAAGAAAACGTAAACTACGAATTGTACAGCTTAGAAAATACTGGTATATTTAATACGTGAATATAATGATCGCTGAAACCAGGTAGGCCTATAATCAGTTGCTTTCAAATCGTATCAATTATCCAGTTCGAATTCCGCGCCGACTTTGGTTCTGCGAAGCTACTTCGTCAGTGGCTCAACGGTGTCGGCGATCGCTTATCTCGGATACGAATTCTAGTTTGACACCTGGGACAGGTTTCTGCGGTAAACATCGCCCAAGGTATCACGTACTGACCTCCTAGGAACTTTATTCATCCGACTTATTAAATATATTGTGATTGTTTTACGTTTTATGTTTGTTTTAATGGTATATATTGGCTACAGGCTTGGTTGATTAGGAATATAATACTGGGTAAAGTTCAATTTTTTTTGTTGATAAATTACATCAAAAACATAAAATATTTATTTTTTATTTTTATGAATATTTTATTTTCGATATCCCTAATATGAATCTAATTTTTGGCTGTTTGGAATTAGCTCTCTTTATTGTATATAGAAATTGGAAAGAGGAAACATCTAAAAGTCCAAAATATCTAGAGTACTTTGTTAGTTATCCGTATGCTACTTCTTGCATTGATATTTAAATACCAAAATCGCTCGGAATGTGGAGCATATGGATCTGCACAGTGTGAAGATATCCACCCTGAAAGTGGAGTATATGGATCTTCGCAATGTGAAGACGTCTTGATAGATGAGTTTTCATGAGAATTGTTTGTCAGACAAATACTCAACCCAATGAGCATCCAGTCCTGCATTTTTTGGATTATTAAAATCCAGCAGATGGCGAATCTTACCCGACCAACTACACTACAGGGAAGAAATTATGTTTATAATAAATTCATTCGTTAATATGGAATCACAATGTCCAATAAGCAATGTGAAGTATACGGATTACTACAATGTCAGTCCCAGGGTCAGTAAAAAAATAACGTCAATGCTTAAAACAGAACAAACTGTTTTTAGTTTGTGCTATAAGATCTTCCCCCCACTTCTTTCTCTTAAGTTAGAAAAATCTATTAAAAAGAAGAATATGTCACACACTACTTGGATTCAGAAACATATTTCGGTAATAAAACGCGAATGTTATGATTTTCAACAATTTGCATGGAACAACTCATAGTCAGCTCTATCAAAATCCAAGCTTAGACAATGTCTAAATAACATATATCTTAAATGAACGGAAAAAACCATACTTGATTTTAAAAATAAGCCAAATCTTCATTGCGTAAACTTTAATGATGGTAATCATTATAACTGACCAACTTTACAAGTATTTAAGAAAGTATTAATGGCTTATATCTTTTTATACCCCTATGCTAAATAGTTTTATGTAGTCATAATTATATACATTAAAAAAATATCTCCAGAGATATATAATTATCTAATTATTTATTTATATTTATATAACGACTGTGACTATTAATTTCGAAGTAAAAACCTGGTCCATGAATAAGAAATGAGCAAAATTCTTTGAATATTGTTATTAACACTGAGTTAATCATTCTGAAACAAAATCAAGTTCAAGCCATTTGAATATTTTAAAAATCGAACGTTTACGTCACGTAATTCGATCTAAATTCAAATTTGAATTGTATTAACCGTTGGTCAGACAATGAAGGGTCCTTTTTTTCAAATTTATTTACAGTGTACAAATATATAAATATAATGTTGACACAGAAATATACTTATCTAGCTGTATAACTATTGAAATCAATTGATAATAGGTACACAAATCAAAGTTAGCCAAATGCCGTGCGATATGACGTGTTCCGGAAAAAAGGAAACAAATATAATATATTTATAAATAATTATAGCCCCATACTAACTAAACATATATAATAAATTCACATGGTATTTTCATCTGTCGATAACTATAGTACTTGTAATTACTTTGTCATGATTATTCCATATATTTTTTATGATGATGTTACAAACGACGAAAAAAAGTCTATTAATCAAAATTCGATATAATTATTCAACTGTTACATATATCTTATTTCTATTTAGTTTGTTATCTATCAGCGTTATGCCAACCATGCTTCTTCTATATATCACTTAACGTTGATCCCAAAAATATATTATTTATAATTTGGCTTGAATAGTAAATATACATTCGCCTAGAAACTCTACTTCTATTGGTAATAGGTCGTACGAAATAGGGATGATCTTTCGACGGCAAATATAATAGTTTTCCATGAACTATTGGGTAATGCTAATTGTCTCATAATACGATGGGTAGATGCAATAAAGTGTTTAGTGGACTACATTACATGCGGAAGAAATTGAAAACGATGTTGATTCAACAGTTATAACTCGACATATGAGGTTTTGTGTAGATCTAATTGTTTTGTTATTTGATTTTGGAAACATTATAAAAGTGATAATTCTTTATTTTTATAATTGTTTTTATTTATTAAATTCTTGATTACTTTTGGGTCGTGATATTTTATGGATTTGAATTTAAATCATTGCATTTTATCTAAAACAATTTCTAATGAAAACGAATCAATAATTTTGAGCAAGTTTTGAAAATGCACAACCAATAATGATGAATGATGCTTTTTTTGTTGCCATACATAAAAATAATAACATCCGATACGTATAGAATAAATGCATGTTCAGCCACGACAATTTAAGATCTGGTAATACTCGTTTTGTCTAACCAATTTGTTAACACACCACAACTACAGATGGTGTTAGTGGCCTTTGAAAAAAACAATTACAGTGCGATTGTTACTGGAACACAATACTAATCTATAACTCGTTGTCGTGATATTAATATTAAAATAATTAATACTTTAGATGAAAGATATATTCTTGTTCAGACTGATTGTTCATTAAAATTTTAATAATCACCATTTAAAAAATGTAATTGACGATGGAAAAAAAATATTTTTAAGTGCTCAAGACATTAGGACGCTGTGGATTGCTATTGTACTAAAACATTTAATTGTATCTATTGTATTTTTTTAAATATAGAGCAGAAGTCCATTAGCTACGTATTAGTAACTTATTAAAAGTGATATACAGGCCGAATTATTATATGAAAGAAAATATACAATACAAATCAATATTTTGTTAACGTTTACAGTTTGTACATGGTACATCTATGGCTTTTAGATTTTATTTAAATTGAGTTGGCTGGTTTGCAGATTAAGTTATCGATATAGATCTTTGCATTGTCAAGACTGAGAGTTTATTTCACGAGAGGTTATTCATTCGAGAGTCAGTCGATTGTTAAATCAAGTGAACATCCAGTCCTGTATTCTTGGATTTTTGAAAATCTTGCAGCTGTAGGAATCGAGCGCGCAAACTTCAGTTCGGAAGTGCGCGCTTCCGCATATAGCCTAGTAATTTATTATACAAATACTTAAGAGTATTGCTGTTTGTTAAATATTAATATTACGGTTTTAAATTGTGAACGTTAGCGAGTTTAGTTCCAAATTTAAGCGGTGGGTAGTATTTATTATACGAGTATAATGTAGTAAAGAGAATGATTTTTTTTTTTTTTGATAAAAAATTAAGTTATTAAAAATATGTCTCATATTTTAAAAGAATGAAATTATTAGATGTGCTTAAGATATCTATATGTGGATAAAAAATAAAATAAATCAACTTTCCTGTATTTCCCTAAACGTATTTTCTCGTATTTAATTGTTCCATTTTTTTCTTTTGACGTATGACCATTTTTACTTTGACGTCTGATGCTAAATATGGAAACCCGTTATTAGTTTTTGTATATTAGTTGTTATTGTAGCATTTGTTTTTACTTTACAATTTTCAACACACGACGACGTAATATGAACAGTCATATCTATAAATCTAGATCTGATCAGGCTTAAATATAAATTATTTTTTGAAATTCATACTAATATAATATATAAACTTCATAAGGAAGACATATATATTATATAAATGAGGTAAGAAGTGTCTTATACATGTATAATTATTATATAACTCTTCGGTCGAAAAGATATTAAGGTATTGTTAAATATTATATGTCACAGGAAATGTTCATTTTATAAAACTGGATCATCCACTGGTTTTGGATTGTCGATTATTTTTCCTGACCGCAAATATTATTGAGAAGGAAAAAAACTTGTTCATTTCATATTTGATTGCTATTGGAATTTGGATGGGAGGAGTGTGTGACATGATTTCTGTTTCAAATAATGTAACATGTTATATTTGGCTAAAACACGATTGCCAAACGTATATGTATGTGTATCACACGAAAAAAATATTTCATTTAGCTTTCAAAATTTTAAGCTGAAATATTAAAAGGTGTAATTTAGAAATTATTGACGATAACTGAAATGTGAGCTTTTGCCAAATCCATTAGCTGGCGCCGGTAATCAATGAAATATTTTTTAAATTAAGAGACAACGTTGATAGCACTGGGGATTTGTATTGTATTAGTAGTTTCATCGTATTTTGCAATGAGGATTCACAACCGTACTGTTGTTACATATTAACTTGTTACATATAAAGCTGACACGAATGTATATAGAAAAATTATATCTGTTTAGTGAATAATTATAATGCGATGAAACATGGTAAAAGATATTTTTAGATATTTAGGCTATAACACAATTGGCAACATTTTGTTGTTGTGAACTGATATCAGTGGTTGCCAAACTTTTCGATTCGGGGTGCCCTTTTTGATTTAAGACTTTCCTACGGTTTCTTACCTTTAGCAAACCTATGAATAAATATTTAAAAAACTTCATGATAGATTGGAGTATATTTAATTATGAGGCTTTGGAATATTTCATGGCGCCCCTGTGTCAACTCCACAGCACCCTAGGGGCACATTTTGACAATCACTAGACTTTTTACATTTTAATTACTCACCGGGCTATAAATGAACAAAGAGATAGCAATAAAACCAATATTTCGATAGAAAATAAATTTACTGCAACGTCTATAAATATACGAGATTTCTTTCAATACTTTTTCTACTATTTATTATAATCAAAACAACGATTATAGCAAATAATAAAAAAAAAACAGTGGTATTCTAACAAAAACTTTAAACATAGTGTAGTTTACCTCCGAGGCATGGTTATATCCCATATTCCGAGCGGATTAAATCAATTACTATCCTCTCCAAAAACAGCTAGATCTTTATTTTAAAATTTCGTATTTATTTCAAAGCGACCGATGTACAATAGCCGGAGGTTCTAATGCTGAAACTGTTATGAATTATCTGAACGGAATTATAAATTAACTGGTTTAAAGTATTTTCGAATCCGTTATTTTTCTCACTCATTTCAATTACCGAAAATCACTTTCACAGTGCGTTAAAAATCTTCCGCTCAACTATGATAATATTGGACAATGTCTAACCGTTTTTCGTGCTTCTTTATGAACTCACATCCTTTCAAATTTATATCAAACAAACAATATATTTCTTCTTTTTTTAATTGTTATTAATAGCCACTAAACTAATATCAGTTTGAAATGAGTGTTTATAAATAAATAATAATAATTAAATGTGAGTATACTATGTGTATTAAAGTAAGTTTATATAATCAAAATACTCATTTTATGGCAAAACTGGGCTAATTTCGATTTGTCTTTGGGAATATTATCCCTACAAAAAATATTAGCAACTTAAATCAATCCATTAGGATTGTTTAGCATTTGAAAAAAAGCTACGTCGGTCGAATATCAATTGACTATGAATGAAATAGATTTCAGATTGCCATGAAGACAAAGTAAGTGATTGAAAAAAAATACATTGTTTCTATTGTAAGGAGTATTTATTCACTATTTGGAAACAATTTAAGTCATCTGCAGTTCTTCAATAGTCATACTTCAAAGAGGATGGTTACATTCTAAGTTTTATAAAATTCATTAATGACAACAATTCATTACTCTAACTCGTTGTATTTATATAAAAGTACGAGTATGTTAAGCTCTAAATTTCATATCTTTCGAATTATAAATGGCCGTTTACCTACATATTTAAACAAAGTATTTCGTCAGTGTAATAAACTATATTTGTTCGTAAGAAAGTCATAAATATCATGAGAACGAAGCCTCAAGAAAGATTTTCATAATGTATACCTACGGTGAAGAAAGGCGTATCTTTCACAGTATAAAATTAGCGATGATCAGCACCGATTGAATTTACCCTAAAGCTTTTCCATTTATGGAAATACATAATTATTATGTGTTCCCGTGTTTTGCATTTTCGTGTAATTGAAACGATTCTCACGAGTCTATATTTAAACACCATATGAATTTAAATATATACAATGTAAAAGCTTTTATGAAATAACTGAATAACCTTTTTCAATATAGTGAATTAATTAAATAATTGTCACGAAAGTTTTACCGATATAAGATGCAGGCACTACTGTGTATATCAAATTAATGTGTCCACCATTATCCTGCATTGTTTTTGCAACCTGTCTTATCCTGGGTATTTCGGAGTAGTGACATCAAGAAGCTATATTTTCCACTTAGTAGGAATGTGTCGAAAGTTGAAACAGATAATTCAAGATTAGTATGATGTGAATTACATGTTAAATAATGACGCTTTGGTGTTGGAGTCCCTGATTTAACATAATTATGATCCTGCATTTTTGAAATTTAAAAAATCCTTATGCAGTTACGAAATTTGAACATATGTTGCCGATGTGCCTAACCAATTCATCCATCGTGGCAAAGAACGACTTAAGCGTAAATATATTATAATTATATTATCGTATTTGATTGGTTTAGGCAAAACAATGTAAGTAAAAAAGTAACACAATGATAAAAACTGATGTTGGATGGTAAATATACCACTGCAGACAAAAAAACTGGGCACAGAACAACAGCGCACATAACTAATTCTCACATAAAAAACGGGTAAAAGACAACTGCGTATAAACACAATCCTCAGGCTGCAAATATCAATAATATTTCACTTCTATAAACCCTTGTCACAAGTATACTCCTCTTTCGGAGTGGATATCTTTACACTATGTAGATCCATATGCTCCACGTTGGGAGCGAACATGGTATAATAATTAAAAAAAAAATACTGCAAATTAACCTCTCGCCTTAAAAACCAAAGGTTATCTTGTTCGTCTTAAAAATAATATTTCTTTATGCGCAGTTGTCTTGTGGGCGGTTGTCTCGTACGCGGCTACCTTGTGTGCAGTTATCATAGGACCATTTTGGGGATATATCATACTGCGTGATAAAAATCGCATAGTCATTGGTTTACCATAGGAGTAGAAAATCAGTTGATATTGTCGCAGTAAAAAATAAATACCGTAAATTATAAGTATATTTTTCATTTATTATTTTCACATTTAAATATTGCAAGTAACTACATATGTATGTCATTTTAAATATTTTCATAGATGGTAATTCATATTTTATTCTAGAACAAGATGATTTATATGCACGAGTATAGTCTGTTCGCTTGCAGGAATGATAATTGCATCAAGTTGGTCTATCAAACACTAGCAATAAATAATAATGTGAACATAATCGTAAATACGCCTGGTTTTTGTTCGCAGTGCAATGAATTTTATTACTAGTACTACAAGGAAAAGGGGAGAACGTACATAATAGGACATCTTAGACCTCGCAAGTTGTGCATTAGTTTGTTACTTGTTTTTTTCCTCTTTCCTTTTTACATTCGTATCAAAAGCAGTTATGTTTACTACTTTTGTATAAGCAATATATGACGTTAAGTATCAATCGGTAGACGTATAATTTTTTTTTTTTGTATAGATTTAAGTTTGATTCAATTACTTGGCATTATTCATAAACATATTGTGATTTAATTAATAAATAAATACCAAAATTATAAAATAAAATACACGCATATATGTTATAACTGTGTGACGACGACGTTTTCTACTAACCCTTGGCCTGCGGGAACCGTAATACCACGTCATTGTGTACTCCAGCGGCTATTTGCCAGACTCAGAACGTTCCGTGCGTCATATTTAAAATATTTTGACAACCAACTGTAGTGAAATACTCTTACTAGATTTTTATAAGAAAACCAGAAAACTTTCTCACTTTATACTTCGTAAATGTCGTCACTCCTCATATCAATTTACAAGGGTGTTAAGCTTATTCTATCCTAGCCTATCATTTTGGACCGAAATCGTCTTCCTTG
>JAGVSQ010006972.1:0-15773 GCA_022683975.1 Rhyacophila evoluta | reverse complement strand
ATACGTGGCGTACCGGCGCGCTGTTTCTACAAACATGTGGCGATGAAGTGGTTAGAGGCGTATTTTGTACGGGATTATAGAGCATACATAGACGATTATGGCACACAATCGGTTAATTGCTTTCTGGTGAACTGGGCAAACGAAAAAGTATAACTTTATAATGTGTACAACTTCATTTAATTAGCAGTATATGATTCGTTTCGTTGAATTAATAATATGTATTTTCTCGCGTTTCATATTACAAATAATATTGAAGCAATACGTTCGGCTTTATCGATAAAAATACTTTTTTACAAATAGACGTCGATGGCGATTCAGCGGCCGTGCGTTCAAAATGATTGCGATCGCGTGCGATAAGACGCATGTGAATGATGCATTCGTTGCGTGCGCACGAGTTGATGAGAGTATTCCGCTCGCCTCCTGAGTATAGGTCCGCGCGGCCATGAAGACACACGACCAGGTCGACGATCATCGTGACTGGCAGTGAACTCGACGTCTTTAATGTCGCTTTATCGTAGTTGGATATCAAACTTTGGATCGCCAATGATGTACGAACATTAACACTCAATGCAAAAACTATTTAAAATTATATCTGAAAACGACCTCGTGAATATCATTAAATTCTCAAATAAGATGGATACTTAAGATTTCCAATGTTTAGGAAATATTTTTTTCTCTACCTCTTACATAACTGAAACTATGTGGTACTCGATATCGGTGATCTCAATTTCCTGACTATTTTATCTACGGGCATCGCCCAAAAGTTCAGATACTTTCCTTTAATGTATGTGAATGTAATCTAGATAAAAATTTGTCTGTATTTAATTATTTTATTTCATAATAAAGGCATTTCGGGTAGAAAGCAATTTAGAAAAACTCCTCTTCTGAATATTGTCCTCCTCATTGTAGGGGATCAACAAATTTATATCATCTCTGTGAAGGCATCCAATTGACCTAAGCCTTCTGGCCCTGACCAGGTGATGATGCGAGCATATACAACAGACGGCTGCATGTAGCGACACTGGAATTAATCAGATGAAGTCCGTGTTCCGGGTGCCTCCAGAGATGCACTAGACCAAACAGGATGAAAACATGCATAGTCTTGTTCATTTACAGTAGTTTTCCGTATTATTTAGGGTACGCTTATATGATACTTAACACTCCATGAAGTTGGTGCAGTATTCAAATTACGGAGCCTTACTAAAAAAGATGGGGTTAGCAAACAAGATAGCTCTCGTTATTAATCGGCAACATCTGATGACAGGTGTGGCATACTAAAGAGATAATTATCAAAATAATTGTGCAATTGTCTAATTAAATTTTGATTTTAAAGATTAAATATTATTTAAAAAGTGAGTAACCGTACAACAGTTCTAAGTTCGCTTGGTAACGCGAGGAAGGTCGGCGTGTTCCGCATTAGCATAATATGCAAATGGACTGTCGCGATGTATTTATGCGATAATTTCAATTTGTTTCCAGCGAATGTTTAATCCATTTACCAGGGCACTTTTGTCATGTAGGCTGTGATTTGCTTTGATAAGCTCTCCGGGAATATTGTAAATTACGAACGCGATGTTTCCTGCCATCAAAATGTCGGCCATAAATAATTGAATACATTTAAAATTAGAATGCAAAAGCGCGACTGTCTTATCTTGTGCATTTTTTTTTCATGCGGGGGATACTTGTTTTTTGATTGATTTATTTATTAGTCAGATTTCCTCACTTTGAGTTTTGTGCCCAATGAGTGTTGCCAGGCCATGTCATCTACATATGCCACATAAGTATTTAGAAAAATCTGCATCCATGTTGACATGAAAATTAAATTCCGTGCATATTACAACTGCGATAAAAACTATAAATTGATCGATTCCAATATTTAAAAACGATATGTGACGATGTACACTCTCTTTTTTTAATTTAATAAAAACTGGAAATTGTAATTTTTATATGGCATTACCAGTCGTATTATTAGTACCGAAAAGGTTGGAAAATTAGATGTATTTTAATCTTCGATGATATTACAGCTGCTGATTTAAAATTGAAGTCAATGTTAATTTATCAAGCAGAAAATCCCGAGCATTGAAAGGGAAAGATAAAGAATTACTCCCAGTCATTTGATAGAAACCTTGATACATCTTTACATTTTTCTTAACTATATGGATAACGCATATCTCAAGTACAACAGGCGATTGAGAAAGACTGTTATAGAACTTTTTACAAAAAAAAAAAAAAGATTTGTATTCAAGTAATTATGGATAAGATTGTAAAAAAAATACTCGAAAGCACTTCTCGTTAACTTAATTATGTATATTGATAAATAAATATTATACAATTTTAGGTGTTTTTTTTTACATTCCTCTATTCTCACTATATTCGCACACATTTTAAGCAACCAATTAGGCCGCGTCCAGACAGAAGGCTTACAAGCGAATGCTCGGTCCGATGTGTACTGAAAACCGGACGCTAAAACAAGCGAATGCTAGGATTCTGCCTTCGTTCGCTTCTGTCTGGACCCGGCCTTATGTGCGAAAGTCTAAGGCCGACTGTAATTGAGGGAGTCTAAAATATTTCTTCTGATATTTTGAATTTTCACACTGAAGTCGTTTTTAAACTATAGATAAACTTAGAATAGTTCAATAATACGAATATTCACGAACATGTAAACAAAATATTGTTTTTGTCGAATTGTTTAATAAAATTTATTGTCAATGAAACATGTTTTAAAATTTGTAAAATAATTTATAAATTGCATAATAAATAGAAGAACGTTTATTAAAAAAAAACATAGATATTCACTTTCTTTTGACAGTGTATGTCTCACGTCGAAACAATTATTCTGAAATGGGCGGCGAGTCCAATAAGTTTGGGAATCACTGATTCAATACATTTTTTCTTGAGTCGGTGTGTGAATGAGATCAATTAAGCCAAATAGACAGATTTAGTATTCGCACATATAGTTACTATATCTTAATCTACAAACCAGCCAACTCCGTTTGCGTAAAATGTTCAGGAACAGCAAAAAATTTTGTTGAATGTGTATGGTATTGCATGGAGTGGGCTGGCATTTGCGGATTATTTTACGAATTTAAATTTTTTAGTGAATTTTGTGCGTTCTATCTACGATTAACAAATTAAAGCTGAATAAAATGGCATTAAAATCGGTTTTTCGACCATAGGTGGAGTAAGCTGGCTTGCAGATTAAGCCATCGTTTTGTATTATCGTAGTTTGTGGAGGCATATTACTTGGTATTTCTAACGGCATATTTAATAACGTGGTCATTAATTTTATATGTATTATATTTTCTGTTTTGGCTGAATTTCCTTAAGATAATATATGCATTAAATGACAGTTACTTCCGTGAACACAACAATCAATAAATTTAACAAATAGGTGAATTATGTAAATCAGGTATTGATAACAAGTGGTACAGCAGACCTTTGTAAATCACGTTTACGTTGGATTTTTTTTCACCAACTTTATTATAAAAAATATATTATACATCATTTAGAACTTCTAAGTATCTCATAAAATAGTCCAAAAATTTGAAGTATTGATTACAATGAAGACGTTTGATGACTTTATGTGGCGTTTATACCATGCCCAGTAAAATGAGTATGTTACATAATAAACCATTTAATTACTATGAATTAATGATTGCCTCTTCGACGGTTGAGTTGCTAAGTGAAACATAATTTTTAGACAGCTACGGAACTTGAACCCGCGAGCTGTGTTGCCGAACGGCTTACATGCATGTCCGCTTATCTACTCGACCATCAAGACGATAATATTATTACTAATCATATTTAATTTTTGAAGGCTTGTCATTATTTAATTTTATTAATTTTGACCCTTTTGTAATCATGATAATATTCTTTAACAGAAATAGCTATCGACACATATTTAGCCTTTAGAATTGGTGCGGGTGGTATTAATTGTACTACTTTATAATGGTGTAGAGTTATTTTAATATTAATTTTGATACTTATGATGAAAGATTACCCTTATGTTTATCGATATTTTTGTGATTATTATTATAGGTAGAAATGTCGCGATTTTAGAAGAATGAATCCGAAAGTTCTTCGCCACTGTTACCAATACCAGAAATATTGGATTACGGCAGCCAAATATTTGAAATAATTTACGAGTGTCATGAATAAATTAAATTTATCACATTTTAATTTTTGTCACGTTAAAAAGTTGACGACCGCTGTTATATTTATATATATCTTCAGTAGGAATAAATTTATTCATATTTCGCCTACATTCATTTATTTCCTAAATCAGTTTGTCGCTTAACCCAAATCTTTATAGTGCTTTTTATGATTTTTTGTTATCATAATGGGCGTCAGTTATATCAATAGTAAAATTTGGAATATTATGGTATATTCAGTAAAAATATATATGCCCATCACATTTACCGTATTTAATTTACAGTTTTATGTGTAGCCTGTTAGCTATTTAGGTGACAAATGTAATGTAAAAATCAAATGTTTATTTTAAAAATAGTTGCCTTGTTTGTTTGGTCCAATTTTTCTAACCGTTCATCACCACTTTACTCTGCACAATGTGACTCATCGTTGAATCATCTAATTATACATCTGATCATCATTCATCAACATCATTCAAAGAAAAAATTTAATCCATTATTGTCAATTTAAAACAAATGTGTTTTAATTTGGCTGTGGTAATAATTGGTTGGTCCAAGCAAACTGCTTTGAATGCATTCACAGCACAGCAATAAATTATTGTAGACAGAATGACTAAAGTTTTACATGCAGAAAATATGTGCCAGTCTCTAGAGCAATACTGCATTTAGCAATCTGCAGGCTGGAAGCCATGCCAATAAGAAAGTAGATGCAACCAGAAAGTATGTACGTATGAAGGTTAACCAGTTTTGAATATTTACCTCGATTCTTTAGTCAAGTGATAAAATGCAAATTATATCTGAGAATAAATGCTTATGAACTTTAGAGAGAATTTTAATGTAGCCTTCTGTCACGTATAATCTAAATGTTTCCATATAACTCAAATAAGGGTTTATGTAACAATGATCGAATGGATGATAAGTGTTGTGTATTTTAAATTCGGAACTTGGTCAGATGTTGCCAGTACTAGAATGAACAATTTCCAATAATGTGTGCTTAAGATTGTTTCTTCCTTGGGTTGGACACATTATTATATATTATATTATATTAACATGTATGAAACAGGTTATTTGAAGAATCTAAAAGAAAGGACTGTATTTTCGCTGGATGCGTTAAAAGGGACGAAGTGTTGATATCAGCAATTGACACAATAAGGTGTAACAAAGATGATAGGGCTCATCTTGGTATATATTGTCACAGTGGTAATGTAGCAATAAAACAATCTTTTGATGTAGTATTGTGGTTTCTTGAACCTTTAAAACTCAGTAAATATAAAACCCTCATTAAGATATAAATATTTATTACTCACAAAATTTTTAATTACCATTTATTTTATTATGTATATGTTTTTAAGTAGATGAATGTTTTGTCTTTCAGAGGTCCAGTGCTCGGTCTCATCGCAAGTACGGTACACCCTGAGGGCATTCTGGGGGGTATCCATCAGAGAGCTACACGCGGCGTTATGGAGACCCTGGGGACAACTCAGGGATGCCTTGGCGAGAGGGGCACTCCTGGCAACACCACACTGTCAA
The DNA here is from genome assembly GCA_022683975.1 of Rhyacophila evoluta. NCBI lineage: Eukaryota > Metazoa > Arthropoda > Insecta > Trichoptera > Rhyacophilidae > Rhyacophila > Rhyacophila evoluta. The sequence goes on along the minus strand of JAGVSQ010006972.1, from coordinate 10,095 downwards.
TTCAGGGCCCCAGAAATTAAGTAAGCAAGAAAGTGTCTTTATAATTATAGGAATATCTAGCACAGTTCGGCGTCGATTAGTCTGGTTTGAAATTTGCCGAAAAAAATCTTTTTACTTAAAAATATAAAAAATTTTACCAAAAGGTTTTCTTAAAAAGAATCCTTTTTCCTCTTTTTAACAAAAGTATATCATCAGCATATTGAAGGACTTTACAGTTGAACCACTTTCAAAAAATTGTGGAATGGTTGAAAAATTGGCAGATCATGTTCATATGGAGGTCGTTCCCAATCGGTTGCAGACTTACAGTTTGCTGAATAATAAAAAATGCTCCCCGTTGCTACAAAAAAAAAATATGAGGAGAAACAAACAAAAATTTAAAAAAAAATGTGCAGACATCATTATTGCACCTTTTTGGCAATAATAAAAAATACAATTTTAAATAAAAACATTTGAATTTAAAATTAATTTAAAGTATCTTAATTTAATTTAATTAATTCAAATCCCTTATTTGGTTTTTAATTAGTTATTTTCAAAAATCAGGTACATTTTTATGTAGGGATTTTGAACATAATATATTATTTATTACCCTCGTATTACTTATCGAAAAACAGGAAAAACAAAATTGTTTGAAACTAATAGTTGATTATTATTACTAAATCTTATAATTCTAATTATAGTTTTGTAAGCTTCTATAGTAAACTATAATTATTATAGTTTTTTGTATGTAGTTAATTCCTTCATTAGTCCGGTTTCAAATAGTTAGTCAAGTTAGTGGAACTGATAAGCCGGACTATGCAAGGTATTCCTGTATATGATTTTGCCTTTGTAAAAACTTAGTACTTTAGAGACTAAATTATCTGACATGCTTCAGAAGCTTAATCTTTGAATTGAGAGTATGTTTATATTACATGGAGATTTGATCGGTATCTTATGGGCAGCCACATTTTCAAGTAGAAGATTCTTTTAGGCCAGGCTAACTACGCTGTAGATAAAACAACCATGTCCATTTATAAAAAACTCAGAACTCCAATGCTCTTAAATCAATCTAGTTATGTCCATAATTATAATTTAGAAGATAATAAAATCACTTGATATAAAGAACTAGAGACGAGTGTTAAAGGCTTCCCCCATGAGTAAGGTGCCATCAAAAAAAAAAAACCAACGCTAATTCACTACTAACCTATATATTTTCAGAGATGGGAACCATTCAGAACAGACTCTGCGGTTACAGCTCCCTCCACCTGCTCAGTTGAGATTGGGAACTCCCCCAAGACTGTGCTATCCGCTTGTCGTATTAATCACTAGAGACGACGATCCAGACCGTCTGGTTTCTGATGATACAGTATGTTTTTTTCAATATTTATTCTGTTACCATAGGACAAATTATACTCTACTGATGTCTGAGATGTTGGTCAATATTCTAATTTTTACAAGTATCCATAATATTTATTGCATATATCCACAAGATTTATACTCTTTATCTGATTATTACAAGCCTAAAAACTATTTAAAATTTTCGCAGGTGTAAAACCTTTTTTTCAATTTTTTTCTAGGTGGCGCTAGTGAATGTTGTCCATATACGTGATTCTGTTTGTCCATTACCTACAAGTGTTTTAGCTCAATATCTAAAACAAGCAAATGGACAACTGTCATGTTTGAAGGTATAAATTTTTATATGTCATTATTTTATCATTTTGCTACATTATTATAAATTGTGATGTTAACTTATAATCCAATAACTTCTATATTATTTCCTTTTGTTATTCTTACAGCAATTATATTTAGCCACTGGTAACCCTGCAACGTACGAAGTCTCCGAACCACCGTGCGAGCAGTTATGTGCCGTCTGTCAAGCTTTCCCTCTCTCCAGGGCTCTGTTGCCATGCCGGCACACTTGTGTCTGTGCACCCTGCTTCAGTAAGTCCACAATAAGAATTTAATTGAATTTTTCCTTGGGTTTGTCTTTTATTTTTAGAGTTGCAATAAAATATGTAACTTCAATTCTACAAACTTATTACAAAAAACCTTTTCCAATAATTCGCAACACATATTTATTTCATAGGAAAAACTCTAATACCATTCTACAATTGAAGGGTGTGTAAATTAATCATTTTAAAGTCTTGCTTGCTTAATTTAGCAACTTATAAATTAATATTACAGATAAGAATTCAACAATGTGTCGATTGTCTTTTGGTTGTCAGATGTTTTTAGATGCCTGATGGTTGCAATCAAATAGTTCTTTTGTGACTTGAATTCTTACTAGATATATTATTTATTATCACTGTAGATCAATCATATTGTTTTTGCGCCTATATGGTGATTTTTGGATAAAATTGAGAACAGCAGTTATGGTATTAATATTATGTTTATTTTTTGCAGACAAATTGGACAGGTGCCCAATCTGCCGTAGTCCAATCCACAGTTACTTCTGCATCCGTGGTGAAGATTATCTTCCAATGGAAGTGGGTAGTCCACCGTCCAAGCAATCAATCAGCTGGATAGACTCCTGGAACGACAGATTGACCGATTTTCTAGGTTTTCGATAGGTTAATGAATATCATACTAAGCAAACTTTTTGTAAAATATTACTTCCACATCCCATGTATTATATTAAATGTGACTTATTCATAATGATAGGTATTAACAAGAGATTTTGATCCACCTGATTTTAATTGTTTACTATATCTTATCTATAGTTTGCCAAGGCCTAATCTAAAATGGCAATCTCTTAATGGAGCATAATTATTGTAATGAATAGAATTTACAACAAATTATCTACTTGCTACAATGTAAATATAACTGTTTCCTTCTAATGTGGAATATATAACTCAGGTTGAGGTTCAATAAAACCCCGATCCTGAGATCCTTTGAATCTGTTAATAAAACTAAAATGACCTGGCTCAAAATGTTTGAAATGAAATGTAGATAACTTCATGTCATGCTAATTTTTTTAAAGTCTACTCTGATTGTGAAAAAAAAATGTTTTTCATGAAGATTAATTAGTTGTCAGCCTAATTACTGCCACTTGCTATTCTTATAATAATCATGCTTAATTGAGGTGATTTCAATAAATTAAGTAAAATATTAACATGATATAAGTTACTGATTACAAAAAGACAATGGTTGTAATATGAATTTATGGAGATTGAATATTTTTACCAGAAAATGTGGAAGATTCCAGAGGTTATTCAATGGAAATGTTACCTGAAGATGAAATATGCTAGAATTGTCCGGCGATCAATACAAATTTGTCACTATCTGATGCTTTGATATATTGTCATCATTTTTATAAACATTTAGTCTATTTTATTCCAGACACAAAGCCAATTTCATTAATTTGGATGTGAAAAAAAATTATTCAATATTTATTGATATTATTTGTAACAGAATATTCATTTATAAGTTGGTATACTTTGATTATATAGAATAACCTCTGATTGTTTCATTAGTCCTCAAATATTTATTAATTACAGATATTTGAAGGAATCTTCTTCACCTAGATATGATCTCCTAATATGTATTCTTTGTTTTACACCGGTTTAATTATATTCTCCTTTTAGTTATACATATATATTCACCGTATTTGAACTACTCATGGTGTTGCTTTGTATAATCCTTATATTTCAAAATCTATTTTAAACATAGCAGTTTTTTAAGTGATATGTTTAGAGTAGAGCCCATTTATTATTTGAACTCGAACCGAGAATGCGTGATCGAATTGGTGATATACAAAATTCGTAGTAATTATTTTTGTTTATATATAACGTATTAATCATGCTGGTAACAAATTTCAGGACATTTTTTTTTTTATCCAGTAGTGGATTAAGAGAAGCTTTCAATGATGGTGAACCTATTTAATTAAACCTATAATATTAGTATGTACCAGAGAAAATTAATAGGCATCCTGTAACTGAAATTGTAACATGCTGAAGCTGGACTTTAATTATATAATATACTAATTGTTCGCTGTTAGTTAAGGTCTGTTAATAAATATTATATTTTTCTGGTACAGCTATATTTACATAAAAACTTAATAGTCAGGTAGGACAGGTTAGTGTTCCTAAAATATTAACATACTCCAATCAAATTTTAACAGTTAAATAAAAACCTTCCTGTAAATGAATACTAACTAAGACCCAATTTATAGAATATCATATAAGTTGGTAGTTTGTTACATCCTAAGTCAGCAATTTGTCATTAGCTTAAGTAATATACTATTCACGTAGAATCAAAATATATTGTTTTCTACTGTAACAGTATATTTAACAAATAAAAGATATCAATAAATATTCTAGAACCACAAATAAAGTTTCCTTGCATTGTATCTGCGTTGTTTAGGCAATATTGTAATTTAACTACATACTTGTATTAGTATAAAGACAGTGGACTTTCATAAAATTATTGTTTCAATCAATAGGTGACGAATAAAGATCCAGAATTTATGTATGGCGTTTGATAATGAATGTTTAAATTATTTAAAGTATATTACTATGTTATTCTAAGGAAGTTCTAGATAACTATTGAAGAATTAATTCTGAATCATATGCAATGTAGTTGTGACTTCTGCAATCATTCGTGTTTGATACAAATGTTTCTCCAATTTTATAAGCGTAGTTTGTTAGAAATTGAAAAACAGTAAAGAATGTACAATCCAAAAGCATTAATTCGATTTGTAAAGTAATAAAACAATATTCTATCAAGATAATAAGGTTATTTTGATCTGCCGCATTTAACCGAGAATAAACAGCTTGTTTCTGACACTCGATATCCAAATTTCCAACAGTCTCATTGGGATGTTAGATATATTGTAAGATATTTACAATATTACAATATTGCTTTTGAGTAGTTTTCTTTTATCTATTTGCAATAAATTTTATATATTAACTATTTACTGTCAAATCTTCTAACTATACTCTGAAATTTATTTATTATAATTACATTATGTACTACTTTATACTGCAGTCCTAAGGAAGCACTGTTTCAAAAAAAAAATCTATTCTTAACATTTTTATTAAATAATGGCTTGTAGAGTAAACTAACAAATGAGTTTCAATATATGGTGATAATATAATATACACCTAGTTGACAAAAAAAACATTCATTTATATTTGAAAATGAATGTTTTTGTGAATTGAAAGTAGCCTAAATTTCCGCAATCTATATATTCTTTGAATAAATTAATACAAATACATTGTAAGTCCACTTAGTCTAGTTATTTTCTTTACTCTAATGATATTGATGTTTGAAACTCTGTTACCTTTTTATTTATTCTCCTCATTAGATTGGTGTTTGTTTGGGTTTCACTATTTACAATCATTTTCAATGAATAAAGTTTTAACCACGTGAATTTTATTCAATATACTCATTTTATTGTACAAGAGTTTTCTCTCTACAGTTCAGGCATACCCCACGAGGTCTATGACGTATGTTAAATATGTCTCCTAATAATTTAATAAAATTTATGTGCTTAGTACTAATTCTAATAGATTTTTTCTCTCGCTTATTATTTATTATGTTTATGACATTATTATAGTTTATGTAAAAAGGGCCATTTGATTATTTGATCTGTTTCAATAGTTGATAAATAGTACTGTTATGTATGTTTCCAGAATGTGCAATAAAAATTTATGGAATAAATTTGTAATTTTTTAAGGTTTGTGATACACCTTGATTACATCAATGTAACTTGTCGTAATATTTAGATAGACAAGGCTTGAAAATGTAAATATTGTAATAAGCATTAGTTTCAGGGCATTTAAAGTTACAAGTAGATGTTATTCTCCCTGTAATATAAGGTGATATTTTTAAAAATTAAAATTATAAAATCGTCTTAGTCTTTTACTTTCATACCTCAGTCTCCTTTTCCCAATATGTAAAAAACTATTAAGGAGTCGGTTAGTCTATAAGCCACTCAGTAAAATATAATTGAAAAATTTGCTATTGATATAAATGCAACAGAATTATGAAAAATATTTTTTTTATCATGTTCATGTAAATTTTCATAATGAATCTTTAAAATTTTTTAACAAGAACTGGTTGACAACCAATAACTCAAACCATTGAACAGCCAGCCTTACACTTTGGTATTGATGGGTTTGAATACGCAAATAGAATAACAAATTTAGTGAGTTAATGGTTCTTACGAAACTATAATTAGAATCATTCAAAAAATTTGAAATTTTGTAATAACCAAACCGAATCATTTCCATTAAATTGATAGCAATTATATACCTAAATATCATTTTTTTGATATTGTATTAGTAGCATAGGTACCAAATTTTTATTTTTATAAAATACTTCTTTTTTTCAGCTCGGCAACAATTAATGTTAGGTTATATTTTTTGACAGATGTCAAGTTTCCGGTGATGTTATGTTTATTTTAAGGTAGTATTACTCATAGCATTAATTTATTCATATCGGTTTCAACAATTCGTGTCGTATTGTTTCCTAAGCAGTAAATTCTTTTCAGCCATGGATAAATCAAACGATCCCGAAGTGATTCGAAACATAATACAAAAGATACATTATCCAGTCGTTTTTAAAAAAATGTGTAAATGGCCACTCTTAGAATGGTCTTTGGATGATTGGACTCACCGTTTTGATGCTAAGGAATTACCATTCCGATGCAAACCAAATAAATCAACATCTGACGAACCATGTTGGGAAAGAAACTGCAGTACAAAAAAACTAAGTTTTGAAAATTTTCTTGAGATAGCTCAATCAAAGAGTGATAATTGGTTGTATTTTGACTATAAATACATGCATCAATGGCTGAAAGAAGACAGTGAAATATTCAAGGTAAGCTTAAGAAGATCATGTCCAAACACAGTGCCAATCAAATAAAAACGAACATGATTTTTCGGTTTACTCAGCAAAGTTATTATTTGGGTTATTAAAAAAGGGCTAATTTCTAACTGATGTGTTTGTATTAAGTTAGTCACAGAACTTACGCAATTTTCATGGTTAAGATTGTAGCAAGTTGGAAGTGTTATTCACAGATCACTCGCATAGTTTGACGTTTCAATGTTTATTGTCAAAACAGGACTTCACATCTGCAAAGCAACAGTGAAACCAGTTTTTTAAACTAAATATTGTCTTCCTAAAATATGAAAAAAATTTCAAATATTTTATTTCTGTGTTAACTGGTCTGCAAAGTATTAAATCTTCCATCATTTATCATTTGTTTTCATCATAGCGCGTCATTTTCTCTTACTAACTGCATCATTTCATCTCAGTGAGAGTAAATCAAAGTGGATCTCATTTTTTACAAATTAATATCTTTAATTACTTATTGAATTATAAGATGGCATTTTTTAAAATTTCTTTGAATATTCAATTTGAAAACATCGATCGAATCCAAAAAAAATTCTAAAACATATACTTTTTCCAAAGTTGTTACCATGAATTGTAAGTCTTATCCATATAGTGTGAAAGTGAAACTTTATTATCAAATAAAGAAACATAAATGTATTTCATTTGTATATTTTTAAATTTCTAGCAAATAAATTGGGAATCTTTTGGTTATCCTGACATTGGTGCAACTGATTCCACTCTGTGGGTTGGTAGCAATGGAGCCCATACACCGTGCCACCAAGATACTTACGGCAAGAATATTGTTATTCAAGTATTTGGACGGTTAGTATATCAATATTGTATAAAATATGTCAGTGAAGTATAAACTTTTCTTAAAACATACAATTACCTGCAAGTACTGGTTGAGCTGGTAAGTTGCAGATTGAAGTCTCATAATCACGTAAAAAAAAATTTGAAAATGAGCTGGCTGACTAAAAACCCTAATGAAAAACAACTTGTCAAGCTAAGTCTTCATATTGTGAAGACAAAGTTCAATTTTGATTTTACTTACAGAAAAAGATGGCTACTTTTCCCGCCAGAATGCGGTGGAATGCAGTCAACAAGGATACCTTATGAAGAATCAAGTATATACAGCAAATTGAATTTCGCGGCCCCTAAAAACCTCAACGCTTTTAATGGTAAATAAAATACAAATTGTAATATTCACATCAAATGGTTATATTATTTTGTACTACTGATTTATATAATTATACAACTAATTATTTTATTCTCATAGGTTTACCTGAGTGCAAAATGGTTGTATTGGAGCCTGGAGATGCCCTCATTGTGCCTAATCGTTGGTGGCATTATGTGGAACATATTAGCCCTATTGGAATAACCATAAATACTTGGATACCATGTGTAAATATTTTTGATAAAATATGTTATGCCTTCATAATAAACTTTGTCAAGTATTTTTTTATCCTTTTTGGTTACCAACTAACTGAAATATAACTGCTGTCAAATATACATGATATTAACAAAAAAAAGTTTGAATCTAAACAAATATTAATTGAGAGAATTTAAAATTTTATTTGATTTCCCAAAGCTATGTAACATTATGTCAATTATTTTACACCTTATTCAGGATGAGCTGGATGTTGAAACTAGAGTAGAGGAAGCATTAACGCGACTTATAGTTGGTTTAGTATGCAAAGAACTCCCAGAAAGGCGTCTTCCTTTCATTTTAAATCCAAATGAGGTAATTAATAATATATTATGATGATACTTTGGTATATTATGATGTTTGCAAAATTACTTCAACAAGCAATAAAAAATCTTAGACATAAATAACAGGCTAAAGTTGTAATAAATTTTTATTGGCTTATAGAGTGAATGATTTTTGTTTTGGTGAATACTTGAGACAGTAATCAGCATACACATCTAAACAGATGATCCAACTTATTATTGTATTAAATTATTGATGTTGTGCTTAGTTTTTTTCATTTATTTTTAATCATGTTTTATTTTGTTATACATAGGATGATCTACCCAATGTTCCACTAGCTGTCACCATTCTTCAAATTGAAACAACAGCTGCTAAGTATTTAGAACTTCGCAAGAAAAAGACAAGCGCCAAACGCAGAAAACTCTCTTCAAGTAGTGCTGAACCAACACAACCGGATATTCCCAAAACATTGAATTTAGATAAAATAATCGAAGAGAGTCCTGGCATGGAAGCAGTCAAGTCAATCACAAGAGATCAGTTAATGGATATTCTTAAAGAGAATAAAGAGAGACACTATTCGGAGACGCAACCAACTTCAAGTGGTGATGAGGACAATTATGATGAAGCCGATGGTAAAAATGAGCATATTACAAGTGCCATTATTAATTCCTTTTGTGAATATTCTGTTATTCAGAAAATCAAAGAAAATTTATTGAATAGGCTTAATAGTGAATAAAATAATTAAATTTTATGTTAATTATAACCGATGTTATCCAAAATTGGTCCATTAAAATTAAGATATAAAATTTAAAATCTCATATTCCATTCTTTTAAAAAATTATTATGAAATAATTTGATAGTTAATTATTTGCATTGTGATTTTGTGATCTCGAAAAATTTGAAAAGCTTACTGCATAAAATTGACCACGGAAGTATAGTTTTCAAATAACGTAAAGTAAGAATGTCATTATTTTGCAATTCTTATATCAATACTACTATTTTGGTTGTTGCTCCATTGTCAGAAAACTTTACAATTCGTGTCTATGAGATCTATTTGCCGGAATCCACTTGAGTCTCCAAGATTGAGGTCTGAATGCAGTTTAATTTATTTGTGTAGATCTATGAAAATATACAAAATATATGTATATTTAAGGAATGCATTCATTATATAACAAATGAATAAAACGTAGCTTAGTGTACCAGTGATTTTGTTGTCTCTTAGAGCACATTGAGCGTACTGAACGAATAAATCCTACTTACTTCTGGATAAGTAGATCTAACATACAGTGATAACTGACGGGCTATTCATATTGATTGCAGATGATGAATGTTAAGTTTTTTTACTGAAAGAGGCTAAGGGAAGTCTCATTTATAATTTCTTATATAATTATATCTAATTATGTTTTAATGAAAATGTTATGATATATGTATTAATTTATCTTTTAAAGGACATGTTCCTATCAGTCACATTATGTCTGATTTTTTTGAAACAGTGCATTTATAAATTTATCATTCAATATAATTTTAAATTCTGAATTATTTAAAACTGGTAAACTTCCATATGTGAGATCACT
>JAGVSQ010006971.1:5329-15776 GCA_022683975.1 Rhyacophila evoluta | reverse complement strand
ATTTAAAATCAATTTCCATCAAGCACCATCAGTCGAAAATATTAATTATTTATCAATCACATGAAAGAATTTTTTTTTCTATATGTATTTGATTATTAGTTGGAAAAAAACACATGCGTAGTTACGTGAAACATATTTTTTGAAAAAAATGTCAAATATTACTTGTTTAATCTTTTTTTTATAAAAACATGGCCTAAATCTATAGCTCATATGTAGCACATTAAACTTTTAAATAATTTTAATTGAAAAAATATTAATGAAAATCAGAGTGTTTGTTGTTCTGTTTGAATTTAATTTTCCTGTTGATTATTTTTATTTGTGTGTACATTGTTTCGACGAATAAATAATGAAGCTCTCGTTTTGTGTATTTGAACAATTCGTAAGCTTTATTTCAGCCGTAAAGAGTTTTGTATTTTCAGCAACAAGGCTTTGTTTCTTTTTAACAATATAGCAATTCAACAAACTGTTTTTTTATAAATTTTGAATTAATTAAAAAATCAATCATAGTATATTAAGAGCAGAAATAAATAATTACACAGTATTTTACAAATATCTCTTTGAAAAACTTTACAAATAAATTTGTTTATGCGATAAGGACAATGTTTATGGATTTTTAAATGGTTTCGATCAAAAAGAGTTTACCAACTACATAATTGTGTAGCTATATATTTCTTTCTTCGTCCGCTAAACTGTTCAATTGTTTTTTTTTTCAGTTTTAAATCAAGTTCCGCTTAATATTAGTGCTATGAAATGGGATTAAGTCGGTTTCAAAAATACCTTATTCAAATTTCACAGCTGTATATAATGTTTTTGAATTTAAAGATGTAGGACTGAATTAATCGATAGATCAAGTAATTGGCTGTAATTAAAGTAACTTTGTGAAAATATTTTATTTTGATGAATCTTAATATTTTGAAGACGTATCAATATTCTCCAATTCCGGACTGAATGTGTATGTGTAATATATACCAATAAACTTGAAATGTATGTTGAAACATTTTTTTAATAATTTACAAGGTAGAATATTATAATTGTTTCGGTATTTTTATAAATAATCAATGATATATACAGGAATATCAAGTCAAATATTAACTCACCAAAACTGTGCGTTCTGATGTTGCTAAAATACAGAAAAATGTATATATTATTCCGAGAAAATACCTCAAGGCAGTCATACATTACACACCGGGTTCTATGAACAAGCCAAATATTGGAATTGAAAATTGATTCGGCGTCTGGCGATTTTCTTTTGCACGAGAAAGTGACAGTCTTTTTACTATCTCGCTCTGTCTGGAAATGCTCTATATGAGTAGAAACATGACTGGACAGACAATAACGTAAGTTCGGGGATGTATAAATGTGTAAGGCCACACATAAATCTGATACAAAGCAATCGAGAAGTATAAATAAAGATATATCACGGACTCGTCTTTTAATGTACTGTCAGCTGTATTCGTAAATAAAATATATAAAAGTGTTGGCCATACATGTTTCAAATTAATTAAATACTAGACTGTCATCTGGTAAGAATTTATGGTAAATTTTTTATTGGAATTAAATAATAAATAAAACTAAATGTGTTCAATGTACTTTTAACTATAATATATTTCTTAATCATAGAGATTAGTTTATTAAATCAACATGTGAAATTCACGTAAAAATAAAATTCGGTTTTGAACAATTGTGCACGTATTTAAAAAAAATCTTGTTTAGTGCGTCATGTTTCACTTCACTTTAAAGAAAAATATATTCAGTTTTTATAAAATTTTCACAGATAAAATATAATATTTATTGGCGCAACAATAGCCATAGAGTTTTAAATGGTAACAATAAAAAATCACTACATATTTAATTTTTATAATCTGCTTTATACTATGTTCTGAAGTTTAATTGTATAAAAATTTTGTCCCATATTGACATATGCTCAAATATTATGTTTAATTCGTTTTAACTTTTTTACTCTTAAGTATACTAGACATATAAATCTCAAATAATTTAAAGATATATCGGGATTTTTATTTCTAACAGAGATTGATTACCAGCCAAATTAAGCATCATTTAATATGATGATGTTTTTGCAGTCAAAAAACTTATACTCCAAATAATTGCTTAGGAATAATTCACCTGCAAGTTTATCTATTTAGCTACAATATGGCAAAATTTATTTGCTTATTAATAATGTATTGGCAAATTTAAGTATTAAAATTTTTTATTGAAACAAATATTCTCATAACAGAATTAAATACAAGGTAAAAATTATTTCTCCTAAAAAAACTTTAAACAGAATAATAATAATTGTATTTTGTTATGCGTAATCTCTAAAGAAAAAAAGAAAAAACTTTGATTCAGAGATTCCTGTGAAAGTTTTCATCCGACTCTTCTTCCTGAAGGAGTTTCGCAGACTTTTATTTCCTCCGCAGCAATGATTTATTCTTTTTCAAAACTTTTTCTATCGTCTTATTACTTTATAATATTGAAAAAAACTTTTCCGCCATTTACCTTGCATCAAAACAGCCTCCCACTATCTTAAATGTAGACACTGGATGGTTTCACATTTGTTTTTGGTATTTCAACTTATTTAAGTCTCCTTTGCTAGTCACTAAACTGTAGAATTTTAAAAATTCAGAAGTAACGCAAAATTCAATAAATGTAGCTACAGAAATTAAATCCAGAACCTTCAGTATCAAACAGATTACAGACACACGTTTATCTTACTTATCAGTGGAATTATAATAATAAACTTGAATATTTAATTATTTAACATTTTACAAGACTTTAAAAATTATTTATAAATCTAAGTAAAACCTGTTTTCAACTTCCAGTGATCGAAAAGTAAGTATAAATGCTTTCTTGATATACATTATAGGTTCAAAACTTACAGCTTTAAATAAAAAAAATTAAAACTGGATGCCCAATAATTTAAAAAATTGGCTAATTAGATAAATCATTTATTAACTTCTACACACTTGAGTGTGTGGCAAGTCTTGGGTAATTTATATTTACTCCCGAGACATTCCCGTCAAATAAAGAGGATCACTTCTTAATATGATCTCCGGGATACGCCTGTTTAAGACCAAGTGTAAGGACGGGGCGTGTGGATGATGGGTACATTATGTAGTGGAAATCCAAATAATTTTGTCAACACACATTCATAATGTGAAGATGTGAATGCTTTTTTTTTTTATTAATTTGATAAAGAAAATTTATGGTGTTTTATATCGTAATATTTCTTTGTATTTCACAACATTTGAGTGACATCACCCTCAATAACCAGGAAAATGATTGCATGAAAATTATTAGGAAATATTATTTTTCCAGCTAACATGCGACGTAAACGTATTTGTGTTGCATATCGATTTCGTGACGAATAGTTGCACAATCTTTAACTATACGAAAATGCTATTTTACAATGAAATTACAAGAAAATACAATGTCCAATGCGAAAACCATCTCACTATCCTAAATTACGGCATTCTTTAATACTAATTATAATTATATTATTTGATACATTCATGTTTTTTTAATATACTTCATAAAGTATAATTTAAAGGTTATTCTGGCTTTTATAGTCACTTATTTCGATAGTTTTTTTTTAAAGACTCTGATAAAAGAGTAATTTATATTGTCTAAATCAAAAGTCTTCCCTGTAGCGTAATTTGTGGCGTGCGCGCCTAATAATCGCAAGAATGCGGGTTTGATTCCCCATTTTTTAAATATGATTTAAAGTCAGATTTTAAAATCCCGAAAATGCAGGACTAGATGCCCATCAGGTTAAGCAATTATCTGACAAACAATTATCGTGAAAAATGATCTGTCAAGACGTCTTCACTTTTTCGAGATCCATATACTCTTCTTTCAAAGTGGATATCTTCACACTGTGTAGATCTATATGCTCCACGTTAGTAGCGACATGGTAAAAAAAATCAAATACATCACTTGTTTGGCTGTAAAAAAAAATTGTTAAAATGTCAGTTGACGTATTTAAAAAAATCTTCTAAAATAATACGTTGAAAATTATACGATACAAATATCATTATTCCACCAATTATGTTGATCGTTCTGGTAAAGTTTGGTACAATTTCTTTTCAATTAGTAAATATAACGACCAATTTTGCACACTGAACATAGATAATTATCTCTACAAACGGCAATATTGTGTAGCTGTACAACGAGAAACCCATGGGAAATTAGCTCCAATTCAATTTTCAAATTGTTACCCCCATTCTCGTATAAGTGAATGCGTTATAATACCCACTATTGAGTCGGTATTTTTAGTTCAAAGATTACCCGTTTGATCACAATTTTCAATCCAATTGACGTTTCTGACATAAAACTCAATTTATTTCACGTTTCAACACTTACAACATATATACCAAAAAGAAATTTATACAATTAACTTACTAATCAGTGTTTTAGTCTCACTGAATATTTAATTATGTCCGTGTTTGTTATATCACAAGGTTATTCAATAATTAATCTTTTGTTTTTAATGCGGTATCTTTTTTTAAGCCATGTTTGCCCCCAACGTGGAGCATATGGATCTACACAGTATTAATTATATCCATTCTGATAGAGGAGTATATGGATCTCCGCAATATGAAGACGTCTTGACAGATTATTTTTAACGAGAATTGTTTTTCCGACAATTACTCAACCCAATAAGCATCCAGTTCTGCATTTTTGGATTTTCAAAATCCAACAGATGAGGAATCGAACCCCCATTCCTCGGATTGATAGGCGAGCACGCCACCATCTACGCTACTGTGAAAACATGAGATATTTTCTAAGCAATAACTTTTATATTATGTCCGCTCTTAAAGTGGAGCATATACGAGTAGATTTCTACAGTGTGATAATATCTACTCTATACATATTTACAGTGGTTATTGGTTATAAATATATCGGTTTTCAGCCCAATTTTCAACTCATTGGAAACTCATTCTTGCATTTTTTAAATTTTAAAACTGTACAACCATGATATTCTATATCAAAGCACTCGTACTTGCATATCTTTATCAATAGCTTTCAAAATTATTATATCTATACAAAAATAATAATAATAAAAATAAGATAATCAAATAAGCCCAAGATAGTTTTATTTTTTCGTTATACTGTTTATTTTAATCTCATCTACAAATTTTAAAAAGACGTATTTTTAGAAGCTAATTAGTTTTATGTGCTGATCCGTATTCTTCTGGTGAGGTGCCTACAGACATGTTTGTTATTTTAAATGATATTTTTTTTAAATTATTTTATTTGAAAGTATTTAAAGTATTCGAAACGTTTGCCATACTTTTTCGGAAAATAGTTTAGCATATTTAATAACGCTTAAGAATAATGATTATGTAAAGATAGTGCATAGAAAATAAAATAATTGTTATTCAAAAAATGAAATTGTATTATCAGTTACAAAAAACTATTTCATGTGAAGACAATTAAATTCTTCAAATGGAATTAATTGTAGTTTGATGCAAGCAATTAACTCAAGGATTGCTAAAATAATTAAGTAAAAGTGTCATAAAAGGATTGCGTTTTAATTTTCATAATTAAATTGAGCAAAAGATTACACAGGAGAATACTTTGTCATATAATTTTTGGAAGAATTAAATTTTTAATTTATAGAGATCGTCTAATTAAGTTTTGAGGCGTAAATTTTGGTAAGACTCAGCTTAAATATAATTAAAATCTAGGATTCTTACTGAACTTTTCAATGTTTAATACGTGGCCAAATATTGTAGAGTAATGAATATACATTTCTGACGACATGAAACATTGTTTGTTCCAGTGGTTTTTCAGCAAGAGCCTTGATTGTTTTATATCAAAATTTTATTTCTGGTTCTACAAATTTTAAAGTACACGTTTAAAAGCTGCTAGTGATACTTTTGACTTTTTATTTTCTTTACTTGCCAAAAAAAATCAAAATTTTAAACACTACTGAAAAAATCATGGTGCTTAAAAAAAAGGATGTTAATGATTAATCTATTTGAAAATTGTATCTTCTAAATTAATTAATATTTGTAATTTAAGTTTTAATTTCTGATATCGTGTTGTGTTGATACATTGTTTTTCACGAAAATTAGTATCAGACAATTGCTTAACTAAATGGGAACCCAGTCGTGCATTTTCGATTATTTTTAAATCCAGCATGTGTAAAAATTTAGCCCGCATTTCTTGGATTGCTAAGCACATACACTCACTTTTACGCTACTGGGGAGAAAATATAATATTTTCATATGGAAATGTTTTATTATTTAAATTTTTCAGAGTTTAAATCAATTTTCTTTGCTTTAATACTATTCATTTTAAGTTAAAATTTGATTTATTGATACAAGTATATACAAGATACTTGATATATTTTTCATCCGTTGCATATTCACGAATTCCACGTTAAACACAGTGTTGATAAAAATATCCATGACTTATTGTGGCAATAAACATTAGAACGACTGCTTTTGGAACGAATTGCAAGGCTTGTCTGAGAAATAAAACATAAAGGGCTCGTAATAATTGCATCTTGAGAAATATAATCCACGACAATAATTCAAAGCATATGGAAACCGCAAGCAATGCGAGACGTCTAAGTTGGGCTTCCGCCAAAAACCATAATATCTTATGTCCACGTCTTCCGACAATAGATTCAAATAATACACGAAAACACTTTTCATGCTTGCATAATTCAACACACGCTGAATATTTTCCTCCCTCAAAAAGCTTTTTTTCATGATTCAGTCAAAATTTATTCGCAAAATTCAATACAAAGCTATCAATTCATGAATGTTTTATCATATTCGAAACATTTTTATACTCTCTTGTATATACTGTGGTGTAATAAGCAGTCAAAAATAACAATAATTTTATCATTTACACTAAGCATATAGCAAAGCACAGGCAGTGCAAAATACTTACGTTTGAATAATAATTATTCATATTTCTTGAAATAACTTGAAACAACTTTAAAAAAGACTTAACGTGTCTTGGAAAGAAATTCAAAATATTTTAATTATATTTCAGTAAATTAAAAATTAAAAAAGTAAAGAGTATGCATAAGGATAAATAAAACATTGTTCACAATCCTTCGAATATATTATACATGGTAGTATGACGAACTTGAGGCACTTTACAATAAGTTTTTACCTTTACCTCTAGACGCACCTACCCGCTACTTTCGTATAATCGGTATTTACCAGGTGTATCTCAATGTTTTGATATCGAGAATGATTATTCAATGAACGTTATTAATATTTATTTAGATTTAGGTTAAATGTGTGCATGTTATTCTGTAGCGGAATTATGTTAAAAGATCAAATTAGCATATGAACCCCATATTTATTTAAAAATTACTGAAATTCGTCATTGTGGAACATCTGTTCAAACAACATTATCTTTAATATCTTTATTATATTACACATAACATCAATTTAAAACTGGTAATTTTTAAAATCTTATTTTGTACACTGTATAATAAATACATTGTGAGTTTTTTTCATTACAAACTTACAACTTTATGTAGGTTCACCAGTATGGAAACTCCTTTATCAACATTGCATGCACATTTTTCTCGAACATGCATTAAAATACTTCAGCGAGCAAACACTTTTGCTTTTAAAAATGCACTCTAAAACTTTCACCTACTATCTACTTCATGCTTTTATTATCATAAGATGATAATATGCATGCTAAAAAGTTTCATGAAATATTGATATTTAGTTTCTCTCAAAGTTTACATGTTTCCGATAATATTATTTTTGTATATTTATACGGAATTAGGCAAAAAAATATCATTTTTCTTTTCAGTTGAAGTAAAAATTGATATTTCTTATTAATCTGTTGAAAAAAGTTATCACATATTTTTTTTCAATTTTCATTAATTTTAGCTCCAGTGGTAGCTGCAAACGTTGATTTTGCTATTTACTGTGTGATATTTAATTGAAGACAAATGAAAAAAAAATATCATGTATAATATCCACTTTATGTGTAATAGTTAATTGCAAAATTTCACAATACAGCTGTAACTGACTCTTATCACATTCCAACAATCACATTTCGAATATTTTCTCTATATAATATCACAACAGTGGGATATAATTCCAAATTGAACTCATTCCGCCGTACAAGAATTAATAGAAGTAGATTTTGAGCAAGCATTTTTTGTATTCAAGAACTATATAATATGTAAACCAGTAGAAAAAAACTCTTTCAAAAATACTTGTTCAAAATGTTCTCCTTAGAATTTTGGCATAGTGGAATCAGTTCATTTTAAAAATATACCTCCTAATTGTAACAATCAATAGAGTTGATTACTTTTATTAATAAAACAGTTATAGATTAAATTATAATTGAACCAATCACAACAAAATTACTTCGAAATACCAACAAAGTATATAATTTTCTAAATATGAAATATCTATTAAGGAACGTTTCGATTAAAAATCACTAACCCAAGTTTGCCCGCTTTGCAATTCAAAAAGTGCGGGCTTAATACTACTATAGATTCGATTTTAAAAAATCTGAAAATGCATCACTGGAAGCTCATTGTGTTGAGCAGTTATCTGACAAAAAATTGTCGCAAAAAATAATCCGTCAATATAAGTTTTTACATTGAGAAGACCGTATATTTCCATAAGCTTCATGGTTAAAAAAAGATATACAGAAAAATAGTACTCCAATATTTTTCTGTTAAGAACATTCGCATCCATATACTGTATGTATTTACAGTAATATCATATTACACGCTTTTCAACGATATAATTTTGTAAAGGTAAGAGATTCGTTAAATATAAAGTTATAATATGTTACACTAAGCAACAATAAACCGTACAGAAGTAACAGGTGTGCTGTTGCAGTGTACTTGGAAAAGCTTCTTGCTTACGAGTCTAATGGACGAGAATGACTTTGAAAAAGCTCCGTAATTTACGGTAAAGTATGATTTCGTTCGTGCAATAAATGCGACGCGTAATTAAGAATATTGCACGAAATGAAAGTTTCTCCTATGATAGTGAAATTAAAATGTGAAATTAAGCATGGCCCACAATTTTTTTCTAGTAAACAGATTAATAAATACCAAAACTTTTTTATATGAACTCAGAACATTTGGTTAACTGCAATTTATTTTTATCAAACTACGGTAACTCTTAAAACGTAACTTAAATGAGTAAAGTACAAAACATCTCTCAATGTTTACCTAATAAATGTTTTTCTTCATTCATTTATGTCTCACTGGTAGCGTAGAGGTTGGCAAACGAGTTTATCAATCCAGGGCATTCGGGTTCGATTCCATCATTTGTCGGATTTTTTATAGCCTAATGTAGAACTGCCCATGAGATTAAGCAATTGTCTCTCACAAACAAGTCTCGTAAAAAATAATCTCTCAAGGCATCTTCACATTGCGGAGGAACATATACTCCACTTTAAGGCTGGATATCTTCAAACTGTGTAGATCCATATATTCCACTTTCATAGCAAACATGGCATATAGGAAAATGTATATATATATATCAAAGATTTCTTATAAACAAAAACTCAAATAGAATATTGTGGTAAACTTAGTTAATTATAATTTTTTTTTTAAAGGATAAAAACGAGGCCTTCGGTTAGTTGCTTATAAATTCCTAAAAATAAAACTATTTCTAGAGTGTCAATAATTAATAAGTGATTCCAATAATTTTCTTAGAAAGCATAATTGCATTTTTACATTTCAAAGTGTGATTGCTTTAATGTTATGTATCTAGACATCCGAAGTATAAAAAATCCTTTAAATCCTAAAATAAAAAAGTTTAATCTAATTAAACTAAAAGCTCTTAAGCGTAACTAAATTATTTAATTTAGGTTACTCTAAATTAGGTCGACAATAAGACGCTGCTTTAGCTTGTTAGCGCTTTCAAAAAATAATTTTGAAGACGTATTCAATTTGAGATAATGCAATTAGTTATATTTAGTTTTCAAATAATATATGGATCAGAGAAATAAATTCGATTGCGAAGAAATTTCATTTTGCCAGAGTGAACTAACTTTACAAGTTTACCTGCAATATCTACTGGATTAATTTATATGTAAGCAGAAAATTTAAATTTAAGAAATAACAACGTGTGTGCTTTTTCGTATATTACCGATTATGTAAAACATATTTAAAATTTTTTGAAATTTTATACTATCATATCACTGTTTTTATTTACCAAAGTATATTTGTATACAATAGTAATATGTTAGACTGCGTCAAAATCAGTTACACAGTCACAGAGTGACACCGATGAATAGCTGTCACTCCTATGGTAAAATTATGTGACCTCGGATACACAGACGATGCTGCCATATTGGAAAACGTCGAGGCTATTCAAGAAGTAATTGATAGGCTACATGCAAATTCGTCTCGCATTGGCTTAAGAATCAATGTAAAACGTTATGTGTAATCATGCCTGCCGTATCCTGATTATCCTCTGATTCACGATGG
>JAGVSQ010006970.1:0-15778 GCA_022683975.1 Rhyacophila evoluta | reverse complement strand
TCCCAGGTCATACCCGCATCCCGTAACTCCGCCGAATACATTCTATAAATAGTATCAACTACGCCAGTGAAAAAAGAATTTTTCGTGATTTTACTTAAAATGTTTTGTCGATATCTATTTCTATTATCACGCAATTCTGAAACTTAAAGCTATTTACATCTGGACCACAGAAGTGACGTAAGTATCCAGAATAGTGTAATACAGCTAGCTGTCTTAAAAACACGATGTAGCGTACATGAAATCTCCCTATACTCACATCGCAATGTAAAATGTTGATTCATCTTAAAAATCTGTTCTACTTTACAAGTGTAATCCAAATCAATCTACAAAGTCATTTAGCTAAATCTATTATACTAAGAATTTTGTAACGTAAAGATTTTTCACGAGAATTAGTTATCACTCAATCGCTCTACCTACTAGATATCCAGTCTAGTCTCTTTAATTTTAATTTTCGCCGACACTCGCATTAGTCCGTTGTATCGAGGCTCTACTGTAATGTGTGTTTTACTTAGTAGGGTAGTATATAAAATATATTATATAAATCTACAACTGAAATACATAAAAGTTAATGGTCTTATCCAAGAGATACGCGTCTGTGTAAACGTATTGATTTGAAATCAATTGTTATTAATTTAACCTTTCGTTTGCCAAGCTTTGGGCAGCTGGTACTTTTCCGCACGGTACCATGTAGATCCGCCTAACGGATGCTGGGCAAGTAAAATTGTACTATTTTTTTTAAATACGATGTTCACTCCTAACGTAGAGTATATTGATCTGCACAATGTAAAGATATCCACTCCGAATGAGGAGTATATGAATCTCCGCAATGTGATATCGTCTTAAGAGATTATTTTTCACGAGAATTGTTTGTCAGACGAATACTCAACCCAATGGCTCCTGCATTTTTCGTATTTTTAAAATACGGCAGATGGGGAATCAAAACGGCATTCCCAAGATTGCTAGGCGAGTACGGTATCAACTACGCTACTGGGGAGACTACTAATTTTACTATACACAAATTAGAGGAACACAATAAAAATTTTCTGTTGATATTTCCAGTACTTTTCGCTCTTAAATAAATAATTTATTTAATATTCTCATGTGAACTTTTCGATCTTTTCGATCTTTCGAACTTTTCGATCTTAAATAAATAATTTATTTAATATTCTCATGTGAATTATGACAAATTTTATTGATTTTCTATATAATGGCGCACCTTTTACGGTATTTAAATTATATGTTTTTGGAAATGGTTTATTTATCGACTGAATTAAAAGCCGACTAAATTTGATAATTTTTCACCACAGCAGTGAATTTTCCTATTTTTAACTCTTTGAATTCTACACAATAATGCATCGATGATCCTGATACATTTTTTTAGAAATTTTAACCACGAATAATAAATGAGGTAGTATATATTCAAAACAAGCTTTTAATTTTCACCGTTTAACAGAATCTAGCCTTCATTTACACGGCTAAAGTTTCCACGTCAGGGATAAAATGAATACTAAACCTGGCAATGGACGTGGTCTCCATGTAGAGATGAAAAAAATGAGTAGGGAAGCTTTAATATAAGTTTTCAATACAATTTTGCACTGATATTAAATATTAAATGAAATTAAGAAATTGAAATGATTATTGTACATTTGTTTTAATGCTGAAATGTATGAAAATAAACGTTTAAAATTCACATTGTTCGACGATAACTGTTAAAGATAAATTCTGTCAGAAAACGGTACAAAAGTAAATGTGAATAAATGGTGATTAATTATGTTTTAAGCTCTGATATGTAAAAAACATAAGCTCAGTCTCTCTATATAACTGTTGATAATTGAGTTTGCATAGCGTATTTCGTCGTGTTTTAAATCCTAAATCTATTATCATAATAGTAAGTACTGATAATTCTAGTTTATATCATACCGATACATGCGTCAATTTTCATGGAAGTATTTAGGTTTATTACATTATTAACGAATAAATTTTTGTAAAGGATGTTACTTAATGTAGTTAAGCAGAAAGATTCAATACCATATATTTTTACTACTTTGTACGAAGCTTAACATGATTTATACCCTATACTTATACTGTTTTCACTTCTGGATTGAACAATTTAAGTATATAAAATTTCTGAGAATTTATTTTATATGATTATTTTATATTTTACAAGATTCGTATTTTTTTCTATGGTAACTAGGTCGATGTAAATTACCGAAAAATACTACTAAACACAAGTATTTTGACAATTACCATATAATAATATTATTTTATTAATTCTATCTTAATAGTGTTGGTAAGCGCATGCGCTTATGTGTCATTTGATATCGGTGGCTACATGTTTAAATCTCGTAATCCCGGTAGTGTAGTTGGTAGCGTGCGCGCCTAGCAATCCGGGGAATGCGGGCTAGAATCCCCATCTGTTGGATTTGAAAAAAATCCAAAGATATAGGACTGGATGCCCATTGAGTAATTGTCTGGCAAATAATTCTCGTGAAAAATAATCTGTCAAGACATCTTCACATTGCGGAGATCCATATACTCTTCTTTCGGGGTGGACATCTTTAATCTTTGTAAACCCATATGCTCCACGATGGAAGCGAACATGGCATAACAATAATAAAAATAATTACCTATATGTATGTACGATAATTAATATTATATAAACATTGGCATTTAATAAATCGTTAAATACTTTTTATATCCACTTTCTGCATTTTTTTCAATTTATGCAATTACGTAACGTGAACTTCGGTACCAAACAGCGTAACGTTCCCAATTCAGTCACCAAAAAAAAATATATTGAATCCATTTTAATGACGTATAAAAAACGTAATACAGTCAAGATTGCATTTGAAGAAAGCGATTCCACATATAATTTACAGTACAAATAAAAATATTCTTTTATGTTTTTCTTATTAGCAAAATAATTTATGACACATTATTCATTTGAGTTTCTATTGGTAAAATATACTGTATAACATTGATTTTCAATAGTTTAATAATGTGCGGAAGTGAGACAAAGCTACAAAAACTGGCATTGGTTGGATAGAAATATCAATAAAGATATTCACCGACTCGAACGATTTTGATAAAAAGCTTATAATAAAAAAATAGTAACCCTTTTCAATCTTATATTCGTATTTATATATTTACATCCTTTGTAAATAACCGTGTGAATGGAAGATGAATAGAATACATAAAATACAACTTAAAATACCATAAAACACGGAAAATTTTCATTTAAACCCTTCATGAGTCATTGATGTTTGTTGGCCATCGATTATTGATAATAACTATTACGTTCTTCGAGGCCGTTTATTATTTATTATGATGGGCATTGAAATGATTTATGTTTGAATACATCCATAGGTGGCTGTAAAGATATCTATTTTATTTATACCATGTTCACTTCCAAAGTAGAGCGTATGGATGTACATTGTGAAGCGATCCACTCCGAAAGTGGAGTTTATGAATCTCCGCAATGTCAAGACGTCTCTAGAAGACTCAATGGGCATCCAGTCCTGCATTATTTTTTTTAAATCTAACCCACACCCCGGATTGGTAGGTGCGTACGCTAACCTCTACGCTTCGGGGAAATATACGATATAAACAAGATGCTTTATATGCAATATTATGTTTAAGATATATCAATATTTCTTTTTTATTTACCTTCCCGGTTAGTGTATGTAAAGGCTAGCGTGCGCGTATTGCATTCCAGGGAATGTGAATTCAATTCCCATATCTGTAGATAATGCTGCCTGACATCCAATTCTTGTGAAAAATAATTCCCCAAATTCCGAAAAAAATTAAGGCTTATTCCAAATTTACATTTTCAGATCCTACTACGTTCGAAAGTAGAAATTATGACCGAAAAATTCTGGACGAATGTACGAAAGTAGAAATATCAAGACAAAGCGAGGCGAAGCGAAAAAACGAGAAACATTCAATTTTCGATCTCTTATTCCGAAAAATGAATCCAGAAACTTATAATCTTAATAATCCCTAGTATAGATCCATTTATCTCACTTTTCAGAAACGGATATAGTAAAATATATATATTATATATATCGATCTGAAACTGTGGATCAGAAGATTTTAAAATTATTCTGCTGACTGTTATTCTTTACGTAATTCTCACTTCAATATTATATATCTACAATTGTATATAACATACTGATATGTTTTAAATTTAATAATAACCGAGTGTGCATCTTGTAACAATTTCACTATACATACAACAATATAATAATTTTAGCGTAATAATTTAGCTGTGTTATTTTACCGGTAATAATTTACCGGTCGGTTCAGATATTCATTATGATATTATGAGATGAAATCAATCATCGCCGGATTTGGGTCACGGATACATTATTTGTAACTCGTGTGTTACTCGCGACTTACCCTCAATAAGTCGCCCACAATGGCATTTCGGGCATTTGGACAGTATGATTCTTTTCAATAATAATTTATTTATTATTTTACATGTAAGGAGGCCGATATTATTAGACCGTACTTTGAATATTGAAACAGTGGCAGTTATTGTAGCTAAATTTTCAGTTATAAGTTATTGGCCTTTCAATAAAATAAGCTTCTTGGTTCTATATGCATATCATTACCCCACAACCTTGTGAATTGTTCAGCACCATAGATCACCGTTACAAGTCAGTATAATTGTCACGTAATAAATCTTCTAAAGAAACTATATTTCTATGTTTTAAATGTTTGTAGAAAAAACGTTTTTTGTTTCTCTAGTAAAATTGGAATCCAACGCAATAGACGTGTTCCTGCAATATTGGTGACGATTTGCGATTAATTTCTAAGATATTTAAGCTGGCGTAGTTGGTAGCGTGCACGATTTGCAATC
This sequence comes from Rhyacophila evoluta, assembly GCA_022683975.1. NCBI lineage: Eukaryota > Metazoa > Arthropoda > Insecta > Trichoptera > Rhyacophilidae > Rhyacophila > Rhyacophila evoluta. The sequence goes on along the minus strand of JAGVSQ010006970.1, from coordinate 10,917 downwards.
TGGGGATTGCGGCTTCGATTTCCGATCTGTCGGATTTTAAAAGTCCAAAAATGCAGGACTGGATGTCTATCGAGTTGAGTAACTGTTTGACAAACAATTCTCGTGAAAAATAATCTGTCGAGACGTCTTCGCATTGCGGATATCCATACACTCAACTTTCGGAGTAGATTTCTTCACACTGTGTAGATCCATATCTTCAACTTTGGGAGCGAACATGGCTTAAAATATATATATTCCGGATAAAAACGAACTGAGAGCGTTGAATCGCTTAATATTTTAACTGCAATAAAAAGGGCATATATTCTTCAAGGAGTGGGACGTCAATTGTCGAGTACCTGTGTAAATTTTAAAATTAACATTACCTTTGGATATAACACATGTCGTGCAGAACTGAATTATTATTCTTCTAGGGTCAAATACGTGCTTTCACTTGAATGCAGGTTGAGTAATATTTAAAATTATATCAGAAATTAACTTGCGTATATTGCATCGTTCTCTTTGCTGAAATACTTACCGGTGCTTAAATTATACTTGCGGCATATCCTTCAGAACTTTTGCTACTGATACCTTTTATGTCCGTCTCATGACATGTCAGTAAATGTTAAAGATCTGTGTTAAAACGTTGCAGTCATTTTGCCACAATAGTGTGAATAGTCGTGATCTCAACAATAAAACACAGCCTCTTGGTGATTCATCCATTAGTCCCCACAACACGTGCCCTCATCTGTCCTATCTTGAGTTTTCTTAAGTATCAAGAAGTCAGCCATCTATTGGTAGTGTTGAGAAGTCAGAATAATTCTCACGCTACTCGAGGCTATCGGTTAATTTGCATCTCGGTCCGGTATACCGTACTCTCTATCTGCTTGCTATCTTCCGTTGAATATCTTCGTTCAACTTCCTGTCTAAATGGCGTTTCCTGTATTATTATTGTCTAATGTTATTATTTTTATACTTTTTGACAACGTTGGCCTACTATTCCATACAAAATCCGAATGGATATGAATCTGTAACGCTTGCCACGACAGTTGAATACATTATTAAGCGAATCTCGGGTACATAACAGTATCCGGAAATATATCGAAAATAAAATCGTAAAATTTCACTTAATACATCAGATAAGTAAAGATATATTTTATTCAGTGATTAAAAACTAATAAATAAATATCTTGCCAAATCTATATTGATAACAATTTATTATTTTGTTTGTAATTTATTCACAATATACTCAATTAACTGTTGCATAAACAAAACCATATTTTTCACTTGATCATTGATTTGTACATATTAATGGTACTATTAATTAATGCAGTATGATAAATAGATAACGTAATATATTAAATAAAAATAATTATTATACATATTGAACCGGTATCGTATTTATTGTCTGCGATTTATGTTTTACATATTTATATAAAACAACTTCTGTTGACTTCTGGTATGCAAACGAAATGCGACGTCATATTAATTCCACAGCGTATACCGATGCAATACAAAGGTAAAAATAAAACAGAAAACTTGTAAATATCTACTTATTTCGTTGAACGATAAACTAGCAATTAATAACTGTAAACGAGACGCCAATGCTTTTTAATTGAATTGCATTTACGAATAATCTAATGGAAACGGGAAAGTATGATAGTATGGCAACGTCAATGGTAGGAGCTACTGTTCGCTCCGCAATCGTAACGTGATACGTGACCATTAATTTGAATGACTTTTTTAATAGGTTATATATTTGATATCAGTATCACTAATCGTGTACTTTTGAATATAGATTAAAGAAGTTATTCGTGTCTAAAATATATTTTACATATATTTACCGTTCGCGCTGGAAGGCACATGGATAGGATTTGAAGATTTTATCTTCTTGGCCGATTATTATCGCCTTCACAGCTGAATGGATAAATTTACGCTTTTAATTCGTTAGGAACCAGACAGTCGGTTCGATTTCCGTGACATAATAACAATGAAAATTTTATATACTTAGTATATATATTACAAAGTATTAAATGTGTTTGATATTTTTGTGGGATATATGGTATTTTGTATTTAATAATAATACTTTGCACTGCAAATCTCTTTCATCGTATAATATTATATTTCTTAATGGAACTACACATGCTCAAGTATACATGAGCAATATTTTGTGTGTGACCATTATTTTCCCCCCGAAAACGGAAAATCTACTAATTTTAGGCAATCCTACGAGTATTTATGATATAAACTATAAGACTGGCCATCTACCGACATAACATTAAATAACAAATAAACTATTCATTGATATGGGATGCTTTAATTATTATAATTGCTTAATATTAACGTGCTTGATTTGACTAACAAAATGCACTGTGGGTACATATAATTTCATTATTTAATCATTAGTTATGTTAGAGAAACTCAAAGTATGAACTGAATTCAGTCTTTTTTTACTTCATCATTCTTCTTGTGAAGTTCGTAAAACGGAAACAATGAAATGACTGTGTTTTAATATTGTAAATTCTGTAAGTTATGTTACCTCCTTAGTCAATTTTACTACAATATGATAGGGTAATCGGTAGCATAGTCGAGTAGTCTTAGGCGCATGTTTGAGTACAGGATAAGGTAAACGCCACATCCTAGCAAGTCTCATTTTGTGAAAATTACAGATATATTAAAAAAATAGACAATAATTATGTTTTCAACAATTCATTTCAATGTTAACATTTACATTTTGAAATGTCTCGCTGGTTTAAACAAGCACGCATGACAAATGTCGCAATTTAAAATGTGTTTTAAATGCGCGCGTAAATTTCGCGGTCCTTTTGTCGGTGACTTCAAGATTACTCAACACATTCCGCCCGGCGTTTTAAATGCAATAGTGAATTTGCATCTCGGCATAATCGCATCACGGTCGGCAGCATGTTAAATAATAATAACACGACGAGATTTTCAGTCGCGATAAAATCACAATCTTAATAAAAGATGTCCTTTCGACATTTATAACAACACATTTTCATGATATACCTACACGTATCAAAATCGTAAATTTGTATAAATAATAATACTCAAAATTTTAGCTACAAAATAATTTTATAAATTCAAAATTTCAAAGTCAAATAAAAGATTTTTATACGAATAGAAACTGTATACTTATTTTTATCTTTTACATTACAACTGAGTGTGCAGTTTCTATATTATAATAGTAATAAAAGCTTATAAAATAAAAATACGGGAATCTTTATGCATACGTACATTATCGCTTAGCCTAATGCATTCAATCATAAACACTTCCATAAATAGCATATCAGCTATCGAAAGAAAAAAAGACGTAACACTCAATTTAAAAAATATATTTGATAATCAAAATGTACACAACTTAATACACGCTTTATAAAAAAGAGAAAAACTCGCACATTTATCTTTCATCCACCGAAGAATACTACATACTACACTTTTTATAATAATTTAAATATTGTATAATGTATAAAACACAGGAGATATGGGCTTATCTGCCCAGTAAAAATGATACGACATTGTAAAATAATCTTCTATATGATAAAAACATTCTTATAAAATATGCATTTAATTCCGTACGAATAATATTATAATTTTAGTAGAGTAACTTACACATTCTTATAACAATATAAAAATAATTTCAAAGAAATAACTGAGTTTTTATTGCTAGAGTATATATTTAAACTGTATATATATATGTATATATACAGTAAGAAGGAAATTTCTTGAACTATGTGCCACGTTTTTTTCTAATAATTATTGTTACTTGAAATTATGATGACCATAACTCTTAAGCGATAAACAGGACGGAAAAATACTCTTTAAGCTTTACATAACCCGCTCTTAATGTGGACCATATGAATTTATTTACACAGTGTAAAGGATGTCAGCTTCAAAAGTGGAGTATATAGATCTACGCAATATGACGACATGTCTTGACAGATTAGTTTTCAGTTGAATTGGTTGTCAAACAATTTATCCTGTCATGCATTATCGACAGATGTGTGAATCGAACCCGGATGTCGAGATGCGCACGGTAAGCTGTCAGCTACTGAGTATAACAATGGCTCTTAAAAGAATAATATCAATTTGTATCTCAGTTTTAAGTATTTTAATATTTACTTTAAATCATCATCATATTCTCCCCGGTAGCTTAGTAGGTAGCGTGTCTAGTAATCCGGAGAATCCGGGCTCGATTCCCCATCTGTCTGATCTTAATAATCAAAAAATGCGGACCTGGATGCTCATTGGGTCGAGTTATTGTCCGACAAAGAATCCTCGTGAAAAATAATCTGTCAAGATATCTTCACATTGCGGAGATTCATATACTCCTCTATCCACTCCATGCTCCATCACAACATGCTTCACTTTGTGTGCGAACATGTAACAATACATTGGAACACCGAACAATAATTATGTTCTCTCAAGTTACAAACCTTACTTCAGGTGCGGTAGATATTTCACGTGTATTATATTTCTTATTTCCTAGTTCTGGACCTGGTTCGGCCACATATTGTGATGCCTCAAGAGAGTCTAAACCTGACCTGCCTATTCTTTAAGCCGACCGGTCGTCAGCGTCTCGGAAGGCTGCTAAATACTATCTAAACAATGTATTTGGCTGAGTTACGGGATGCAGGTATGACCTGGGAGTACGCAAGGGTACTGGCGGGCGACATGGATTCTTGGAGGTGGTACGTCCTGCCTATATGCTCCACGAATAATTAAGATTAATATTGATATTATTTCAGTTTTTATGAAACAACAGATTATTAAAAAAAATGGTCCCATTTAATTTTCGAACTGTGTTGAGCGTATTTATAATACAATTTTAATTGGCCTTTTTTCACTCAGCGTAAGCGCAGTAACGACCATATTACACCTTCAGATTTAACTAGGCGACGAAAAGGTGTTTGAACTTAATACTAATAATAGTACGACAACATTCTGCAGAGGTCATGCGGCCCATCACTGTATTAGACAGTATTCAAGGTAGTATGAACACAACTATCAAACGAGACTATATTTAGAAAAAAATATAACTATATATATTTCTCGAATTTGTAACAAAATACTTCATCCTAGCGGACCAATTCTTGCAGAGCTAAGTCTATCACCGTACAAATTATTGTAAAGAAAAATTGTTTCGTTTGTTATTATCATATATTTAATAATCTAATTAAATCGACGCGAGTTCTATTTAATTGGTGGGTACAAATCTTATAAAACCACTGTCTTATAAATATATTATATAAAATATCTTTAAAATTTTCACAATAATTCATATAAACTCATTTTTACTAATCAGCTTACTGTTTCTTCGGCCATCTAATCTTTGTTGAAGAATTTAGCTATTTTTTCTACTCTTCTTATACCACGTTCGCTCCCAAAGTGGAAAAAAAGGATCTACACAGTCTGAAGATATCCACTCCGATAGTGGAGTATATGGATTTCCGCAATGTGAAGACGTCATTGACAGAGTATTTTTTACGAGAATTGTTTGTCAGATAATTACTCAACCCAATAGGCATCCAGTCCTGAATTAATCGGATTTTTAAAATCCGACAGATGGGGAATCGAACCCGCATTCCCTGGATTGCTAGGCGCGCACGTTACCAACTACGCTAACCGGGGAGAGAAACAGAGGTTATTACAGAAACAATATACATTTTAGATATTTATGTTGAAAATAAAATTTTCACGAAAAGAAAAAAAAGTTTTGGTTAGGCAATGACAAATGATATAAGCGCTTTGTTGGCTTAATTTTATTGATATTTTAACATTACATTAAATGCGATACTGGAAGTATCTAATTTATAAATATCTACGTATATGATTTATCATTTATCTGATGTTTGTTTTTTATTTTTGTTTCAGGTAAGCAGTATTTCAACCCACTTTCGTAAGAAACCTGCAAAAATTTGGTAAGTTATTAATTAAAAAGAATATATCGTCGAATTACTGGCAAAAGAAGATAAAGTGAAAAAGTGACCTTTGAGATAATCGAGTTTTAAAGTCTGGGTCTCTCTGTTAAATACATTTTACGACAATTTCTTAAGGTTACGTCGTATTATAGAAATTGTCGTAAAATATATTTAACAGAGAGACTCAAACTTTATAACTCGATTCTCTCTAAACTTACTTTTTCACTTTAACGTCCTCTGCCAGTAATACGACGATTTATAATATCATAGTTAATAGTACAATTATCAATATTATGTGTTGACTCTTAGGAACATATTCAAGAAGATGTTTCCATAATTATGTATCTCTTCTCTCTTATTTCTTGACCATTTTAAAAATCATTTACACTGTAAGAATAGTTATCAAAATAATTTCACAAAAGAATATCATTACTGTATCAAATTTTTAATTGTTGGTTCTATACTGAAGTTCAGTGTCATTTCTCTGAAGTAGTTTGTTACAGTGATTAAATAAACAGGACCGACCAGCCCGCATCGTCCTTTTGTGTGGCCCGCGGCTATAATTTTTTCAAAACTAAATAATATAAAATTAAAAATTTGAAGCATCTTCGTAAATAAACTAAGCCATTATATTCTAATCGTCATAATAATATATTTTGTTGCTGTATATATACATGATTTCTGTAATATCTACAATAGTTGTAGTATCGTTTATTTTTTAGTTTAAAACTGAACACTTTCTGTATACCTCTGCATTCAAACACAAATCAATCACTTACAATTACTTACAAAATATAATAAGTGGTTATTTCGCTGTAAATACGTACCAGATATATCGAAAAAAATGTTAGGACGAAATGTGCAATTATTCTTATTTATGTGCGGACCCTTCGCAAATTTTAAGACTCAATGCGCCCGTAGGACAATTTATGTTGGCCAGACCTGAAAGAAAGCGTAAATGTTTATTAGTATATAAATATTCACACAGTGTTTTAGCAACGGTATCGAAAGAAATAAAAAAAACCATATAATTTTATCATTCATATAAAAATTTGATGATTACCAACATTTAGTGACTGTTATGGTACACAAAGAAGATTTTTTTTTTAATTTCATGCTAACAGTAAACTTTGGCACATTATAACTTTTTGCAAAGGCAGAGTGTGTGTACATCCACGCTGTGAAGATGAGCAATAGCCATTCAGACAATTTGTGGAATACATTACACCCTGTATTTTTTATGCATTAAAGTGTCTTTATGCAGATACATACACATGTATTGTATATTTACAACACAAATAAAAAATAAATCCGTACTGTGGATTGATAACCGCTGATGAATTCAGTTGTTTCATGATGTCGGAAACGGACCGCAAAAACAGTCGCGGAAATGCAAGGCAATAACATTTGCCACTAAAATATTAAGTAAATTATTCAACACATGTTTCATATTAGTTTAATTCAATCTTGTACATAGAGCGTAAATTTCTTTCGCAGTTCGTGACATCATTCAAAACATAACTACACTTCCTTATTAATAATGTTTACACTGTGCTGAGTTCGTATAAATTCCATGAAAATCTTTTAGTAAATTATATTAATATTTTCAGTAAAAATATATTATTACGTTTGTATATAGAACAACGCGGAAATGGCGTAAAATAATAACTGACGCACAATATACCAATTTTCTGATATAATTAGAATATACTTAGGTTCGTTAAGTATATGAGTATTCCTTATATATTTATATTAGATTCATTATATTTTTAGTAAAAATTGTCCTAGTATTATATTATAGCACACGCAGCTTAATGGCTTTGTTTTATTGTCTCATGAATTATCACGCCAGAATTCTCAAATTCAGTCGAATGATAGGTGATGCTATAAGATAGATTTCGAATACCCTGAAAAATAGACTTAAACTGTCCAAATAAAATAAAAATATTTCGTTGTTATTTCAATGGATTAATTGGTAAAATCGCTCAAGAATTGTTTGGCGTCTAAGTTCAAACACCGTGCATGTATTAAAAGCGTGGTTGCCCAGTGGGTTTTAATATATCGGCTGATTGCTAATTATTTTGATAAAGTATTTGTCAGGATAGGGCCAAGGCTACGATAGATGCGACGGTGGCAGAACGACAGCAGCAGTACATTGGTAACAGAGATGCCAAACAGCTGTAAATATGTGAACGGTCAATTGAGCAAGGAATTGATAACGTGTTGTCGCGCTGACGAACTTGCTCACCTGCTCACTCACCTAATTATAGCTATTTTGCATCTCTGTTGCCGACGTACTACTGCTGTCGTTCTGCCGCCGTGGCATCTATTGTAGCCTCAGCCTTATTCATAAAACATCAGATTTATTTACAACGACTTACGTCCTCATTTCTGTATCAATATCTAATAAACGATATCGTAATTATATCATTTCATGAAATAGTGATATATTACATATTTCATAACATTTTTTATCAACAGAATTATTAAAAATAAATATTTCTTCGATGTATATAAGTAGATGATTTTAGTCAAATGAGAAATATTACGTAAATATAATAAATAATATTGTATTTTTTTACCATATACCCCTATACGGTATAGTAGGTGGATTACCGCAATGTAAAGATTTATCCTGGCAGTCTATTTTTCACGAGAATCGACTGTCAGCAAATTGCTCTCACAATATGTGATGGGGGGTATTTTCAAAGTGAACTTATTCCACAATGCCAAGACAATGCCATCTATCTTAGTCTCGGCCTAAGTCGGTGTATAGAGATACTTATACTCCATAAGCCATTGTAGGTTCATCCAAATAAAATGCATCAATGGTAGTAAAGACCATAAAAAATAATAAACTTGTTTTAAGACTAATCTAAATCAACTAAAGGGTTTACGATGAACTATTAACGAAATTAAATAAACTTTATTGGTTTTTAATTGAAAAAAATATATAACAATTTTATTGTAAATGTTGGGTCATACATATCGAAGTAATCATTTTTCATTACATATCACTTGGGTTTGCGGTTATACACCGGTCTCAGAAGATTCTACCCTAGTCAGTGATCTGATCTCTGGTAGCAAAGGGCGTCCAGAAAAAGGGTATTACAAATTTTAACATTGCAGTACCTATCTTGTATTGTATTGCATTGTGTTTGTGTGATATCAGTTAGCGTGCATATATATATATTTTTAACTGATTTTTTACTGTAACATTAAAATGAGACAAAGCTACTTACAGAAAAAAATATGGACAAAACGTAATTAATTATTAATTCATCTGTATCCGTATTGGTATGATTCGATACAAATATATGATTAGTATCAGAAAAAAACATTTAAGACGTTCATATGCATCGTTTTTTGGCGTCGAGGTTTCGTATATCGTCGCCAATATTGCAGGGACCCTTAATTATATTTGCTTGTACATGTTTATAAAAAGTTTACAAATTTTGTGTTAATGCAAAAAATTGACAATGAGACAATTTGAGAGATTGCACAAATAAAACTATAATTTACAAAATGACAAAATTAAAAACATCGAATTACGTATTCCTGCAATATTGGCGACGATATCGACTGTGTAAAGAAAACAGCAACGTAACCCACCAATAACGTTTTTTACAAGAGGCACAAAAACGTATATTTAATGATTTTGGGCCAAAGTAAAAATATTAAATAGACAAAAAGTGCACGAAGACTTAAACTGATGTTTTATTTAGCCAATCTGATATTATTAAAAAAAAAAACAATAAAATTGATGAGATGGAAGTCATTTTTCCTGGCTGAAAATTCAACAGGATATACTTTTTCTAAACATAAAAGCTAAATTTAGATACTTAATTGGCGTTTGCAGCTTACATCTTTTTGATAGAACGTGATTAAATTGTATACATTGTGACTATCGAAAAAAACTATTTAAAATAGCTTAAAGCTAAAACCTGAGGGTTGACTACTTTTTCCTTTCCACAATAAACCTTAAGTTAAATTTTAATTTATATACATTGCATGCTTTAACATCTTTCATAATTTTCCTATAGAACCCGTAAAATTGCCTAAACATATTCTTTATTGTATTTATCACAATTAGATATAGGGTTAAAATTGTGCCATAATGACATACATTAAATTCTCCCTCCGCATACATATTGATGCATTATTTTTTTCATTTCAGCCCCTACGGTTAAAGTATTTTAACTCGCCACTGACAAACATGATCAGTCAACTGACCGGTTACTGAATGCCAAAGAATTTATACTTGAAACCGATTATAGATAGACGAGCACTCGTCACAAAAAATGTATACGTACAAAAATATTTGCCATACATATTTCACATTTATTACTTATATAAAACTAAACAAGGTATCTATCAAGTCGTAATAAATACTTCTGGCCAATAATCAGCGAGTTAATGAAATTTAATATACCTATATATATGATTCTACAACGGTACTTATGTAACAATTTAGTAATAATTCTTTAGTAAAATCTTTAAAACTTTTAATACTAGATAAATACAGTTGCAACACATGGTACTAAGAAAGAGCCCAGAGCAATCGAATACCATACTCTGAGAACAAATAGATAGATAGTATTCGATGGTATGACCACCATAAACTATGGCAGCTACTTATCCCTAACTAAGTGAAGCTGTGACGCTGGACCTGGTTCTGCCACATATTGCGAATGCATCAAAAGAGTTTCAAGCCGATCTGCCAATTCTTCAAGCCACCAATTTTCGGTGTCCTGGAAGTCCGCTAAATATTATCTACAGAACGTATTATTTATGTAATATGGCAGACTTCTTCACATTATTTATTGCATAGTTTAAGTATTAGGAATAAGATGCATAGAAAGGAAATATAATTATGTTTTTCTTATTAAAAACATATACAAGTTATATAATTAATATTTTTGACTTATGGTGCTTGATGACAATTGTTTTTAAATTCTAAATTATTTAAGACTGGTAAACTTCCATATGTGAGATCACCGTT
>JAGVSQ010006969.1:0-15780 GCA_022683975.1 Rhyacophila evoluta | reverse complement strand
ATTCTGATAATGTATATAATAGCATCCATCTAAGTTCGCTCTCACCTAGGTGGAATATATCAATATCCAAGGCAATCTCGTTAAACATCACCATTCATAAGTAGTTATCAGGGGGATACAGACCAATATTAGCCAGAGCGGCAGAGGTATCCATATGCTCTACTTAGTGAGCGGATATGGAAGAACAAAGAAGAAAAATTAGATTTAACTATAATTATTTGAAGTTTTTAGTAATGTCTAAATTAAAAGTCGGTTATAAAATAGGAGCTAAATTTTCAGCTTTAAAAAAATAATATACAGATTTATACGTAGCAAGTCAGTAAACCTATTGGCAACAAAGTATAAAATTTTGGAACTTGGTGGTGTAATTTTTTTTTACATTTGTTATTCTAAAATACGATTATTATTTAAAACATGTGTATTTTTGCTAGTTAGAAAAATATCCAAAACTTGTATCGTAATGCATTAAATATATAAAAAAAACGAATTTATTATACTCGTAATACTGCATATATTATATACAAAAATTATATATGTATTTCACTATAATTCAGTTACGAAGTCTCTTCTTTTATACACTGATATGTATGTAATGTAGGCCTTTCATGGATCAAGTATTCCGTTGACCTTTTCTTCTCAAGGAATCGAAAAGACCCCTTAAATAACTGATACTATTCCGTGGTATTACAAGTTCCGTCTTATTGTAGCCCCTCTGTTTTCGCATAATGATTAGCTATGTGTACGTACTGAAAGGGTATTGTCTTACGATCTACTGATGTCAGTGGCATTTGCCAAAAACTAGGGTCACCTTTTGAATATATAAAGAACAACGAAATGGTCTTGCCAGAAGCGGTTTCTTATTGCCTACGCTAATTATGCATAACATTCTTCGTGTTTACGTATTTCTGCATTTTCTACAAATCACATCGATTGAACGAAATGTCATTGGAAATACTCATGGCTTGATTGATGAATATTGCATGAAACGCGTCGACAATTCTTAGGTATTGTATTGATGTTTTGAGTGTGATACAAGTATATCGAAAGTTCTATTATAAAACAATGAATACAAAATATATACTATTTGTTACTAGCAGTTAAACAAGTCAACACATATAACTAAAAAAAAAATATTTTAATTCTTCTTGAAGCAATATTTTCATTTGCTGTATAAAAAAATTAAAAAGACTAAATAGATTCTTAAAATAAATTCATTTTCTTCAAAATGATTAGATATTTTTGAGGAACTCTAGTCATCAATTAATTTTATTTATTCGATTTAATATCTTTTTTAGGTAGTCTTACTGTGATGAATTGCATGAGTTTACAATTTCGTGCTTTAATATGTTTATTGTGCACCATATTAAGAGTAAAAAAAAATTAGGGTTATTATTTTTTTGAACTAACTTTTAAACTTTTTAACTAATTTCTATTTTTTTATCTTATCTATTCATTTTTTAAGATATCGATTATCAAATACAATTTATAAAATTGTGTATTTTTATTTTATTTTAAATATCTATGCTTTTTTCTTGTGTCATGCGACTATGTGGATTTGATAACAAATATTTGAATATGATTTCTTAGTATGATGTTGAAGTTTTTTTTTGTATCATGTTCGGTCCCAAAACAGAGCATATGTATCTACACAATGTGAAAATATCTGCTCCGAAAGATATCCGGCAATTGAAGCTATCTTGATAGTTTTTTTCACGAGAATTCTTTGTCACACTGTTATTCAACCTAATGGACATTCAGTCCTGCAGTTTCGGATTTTTAAAAATCCGATAGATGTGGGAATAGAACTTGCACTCCCGGATTACTAGGCGCTCTCTCTAATCTCTACACCACCAGGAAGACGAGTTGAAGTTTTAGTTAAGCTTCATATTTACGTAACGTAGTATTAACATCAAGTATCGTTGAGTTTTTTGATGATTTCATATTACCGCTTTAATTTTTCTGGTAGTTGGAAGTTACGCTTCAAAGCCAGACGTTGCGGAGTTTAATCCTACAACTGTAGAAATATAAAATAACCTTAATATGCTGAAGTAGATGGCTAATGAATTTAATCAATATTTTTCATATTTAAGCGGAAATATTACAAAATAGGTGTTGATTATTATTCGTTTCCGTAAACAAACACCTTGCAGAAGGTTAGTTAGGCAATTGATGATGATGAGATTCAGAGTAGAGTTATTAGGGCTTGCATGCTTTAAGTACATTAGGGAGAGCATGCCATCAGCCAGCCATCACTCTGCGCTACACTATAACACTGATTAGTTGGCAAAGTTTGGAAACATCGAGTAACTTCCGAGAGAAGTAATTGATTAAGTAGACAATTACGTCAATTAATATTGGGGAAGGCTTGGTAAGAAGGAAACGAGGCTCATAAGTGTTGGCTCATACGGAACTATTGAACACTTTTATGTATCAGCTTAAAAGCACTATTAATTAATAGTGTAAACTATTAGACAATTATCTGAAAGCAATGTTGGATAAGTATGTAAAAATATTTTGTACCAACAAAACCATTAATATTCCCAATGATATGAGGATAATCCATTTAGTAAATTCAAATTGCCACAATTTTATAATCACTTATTTAAAAATATGTTATTTTTTATAATATCCACGCTAAAAGTTGAACAAATGGATCTTGATAGCGTGAAGATATCTAATACAATAATGGAGTATATGAATCTTTAAAACGTAAAAAATCTTTTGTCAGCTGATTTCCCAATTCATTAAGCATCTAGACTGGCATCTTTTGAACAATCTTTAGCAGCCATAGATTTCGAGCCCGCAATTTCCGATTCAGACATTTACGAGCTTATCTATTAGCCAATAAAATTGGCCAGTTTAAAATTGTACCATATTTATGTTTTTTTAATTTTTAGTTTTTATGCCGATTGAAAATAATTATTTATCAATGAAATCAACATTAATTTATAGCTTATACAATTATTTATTATTGTAGGTATCAAAAAAAATATTTAAAAATTAAATCATTTAATACTGATAGCATTTCTTCGAAGTTTAAATTGAATATGTGTGTGATGTACCAAAGATAATTTAATATTTACAATATCTTTAACGGTTTAATATTTTTATAATCGACTTAAAATATAAGTTCAGGATAACTCAATTCGTTTTCTGTACATCTGTACGTTTTCTACATACATTCTGCATACAAATTTAACATGTGAAATTCGCGTTGCAAATAATAATTTATGCAATGACACACACATTTTAGAATAGATCAATATAGTAGTTTTGAAGATAAAAGTATTAAGTTTGTACAGTTAGTTGACATTAAACTATATCAAATAATTTATTATCTTTATTATTGCCAAATGTAAGATTTACGCACTTTGGTAGCGGAGATTGTGTGTCAAGTCCAATAGGTGAACAAAAACTCGAATATTCGAATTTACAGAAAAAAATCACTCACTTGTTGTTAATATGTCAATGGCCAGGTTGGTAAATGCACTAATTTGGTAAAAATATGATAAGTTTAAATCCCGTAGCTGCATAGGTAAAAGTAAAAAACAAAGTGTCCAAAGAGTGGGGCAATTTAATCTTCAAGAAAAAATCCGCAAACACAAGTCTTAATATTGAGGAGTAATGCTCCTTGACATTATATCTTCCACGGCACATCGTACGCGTTTTTTTCAAAGCGGCACACCACAATTAAAAATTCCATCAACATTTTAGACTCGACGGAATTTCTTATGTACACGTATCTGGATAGAGACACTATACTATAAATCGAGTGGGATTTTGCGCTGTGAATTATTTGTTCAACACCTTTACCAAAGTAATAAATCCAAATATTTTCAAAATGTTAATAAACTAATACCATAAAAAAGAACGTTGAATTATATCCACAGGATGTACTCAACGGAATTAAAGGATGCCGAATATGACCTGGGAGAATGCGAGGGCGGCTGGCAGGTGACATACAATCTTGGAGGCGTCATGTGGTGGCCATAAGCTCCGCATAGGGAGCAGATATAGCAAAGAAAAAGAGAGAAAGAAACTGTTTTTTTTTTTATTTATTCAAAATACACTGTTATATATGCATTGATAAGAGCGATACAATTATGAGAGAATAATGCGTTAAATGATATTATTTAAGGCTCGCTCCTTTTGGAGATACATTATAATTATTCAAAGAATTTTCAAATGAACAATCTCGAAATGAATATTTTAGTGGCTTTCTAAATTTTACTATATTTTGAAAGGTTATATTATTTAATACATTCACAACCACTCCGTAGATTACGACATATTTAGACCAGGGTTTCCCAAACTTTTCCCGAAATGGAACACTTCGCAAAACCGGAAATTTTAGCGGAACACTTTTTAGGTTCAGCGGAGCGCTGGTGTTCCGCGGACCATAGTTTGGGAAACCTTGGCTTAGACAGTCACTGCAGTAAGTGTTGTATTTACCCTTGAACTTTTCAATCTAAGGATTGCCTTGATATTGTATTATGATATCTTGTTTCCGGTTAAATATTTCAGACTTTACTATATTAAGTATAAAGAGTGAGCGATCGTTTAAGGACTCGTTAGGCCTACATAAATATATTTATCATCAAAATCGCTAAAATTAAATAAGCATTTTAAGAAAGACTGTCATCATTTGCCGATATCGTCACCATGAACTGAACAGTCGCTAACTAACAAATTATCAAATTTGAGATAGTAAATATAATATACATACTGTGAATGCAGTTTTAAATAAATAAATGAAATACATGTCTATTATTACGATAGATCTCATCTATAGAGATAAATCTCTGCAATAACTTACATAAGTATTTTAAAAATATATATAAAAAATATATTCAATGATTTCCAATACCAGTTTTTTTGAGTTCAAATTATTAGTGAACGACTTTTCTCATGGAAGCTGAGTTTAAAATTATATACTTTGATTTTCGAACTTGTTTTTATCAAAAGTGTTAGTTGGTGACTTTTTACTGCGCGGTGACGATACATAAGTTATTTTATTAATTGAGTTGAACCAACATTATCTTATTATATTTCAATACTATGATTGAAAGTATATGGGTTTAATCGATAACTATTTAAATCATTACATCCTATTAAAAAAATATTTAAAAAAATATATTACTAACGGTCTCACAGCCGAAATACTTCATAAATTAAACTAACTTTATAACAATGGAAGCCATAAATTAAGTACTTCCACTTCATGTTGTGGGTTCAAATCGCACAGCTGCTAAGTATTTCACCAAAAATTTAAAGTTACAGGACTGAATTCCTAATAAGTAAAAAAAATGACCAACTACCAGTTCGATCTGAAATTTGAGCAATATTTTTCAGTACATGTAAGTGTTTCGTAAAACAGTTTTCAATAAGTTTTTTCATTACAATTTATAATTTCAATTTACATTTTTTTCAATATCAATATTATTTTCAAATTTATTAGCTGATATTCGTAGAAATGTAACTGAAGCTCCCATGAATAGATCTTTTAAAATCCAGAATTATCGCTATCCGGTATTCGTCCGGATTTATGTGGTGCAAATATAAATGTGGAAATATCCATGCATTTTCCAACTGATTAATGTCACATACATAAATACGTTTGGACGTCTATTTGGTACGACATTTCTCTTGTGGATTTCCAATAGATTTTATAAAGTAAAATCGTATAAAATATTTGAGAGCGAATTTAATTTTTTCCATATTTCCACGATATTTCATTTGAAATAAGTCTGTTTTTAAATAAAATATTGTTACGAGAAAAGTTTTTTTTTCACGTTTTTGCTTTCAGGTTTAAACTCACTAATATGAAGCCCAAATTTTTCTCTAACAAAAATTTAAATGAATGTTAAAACTCGGTTACCATATGGAATATAGTCGGTTATGATGCATTTCAAAAAATGTTTTCCTTAAATTTTATAAAAAAAAACATCGTAGGTTTGGTGTTTCAAAAATAATATGTTGTGTATTCAAATAATGCCAAAAAACACGAGCTTTATTCAAACAATTCTATTTTTAAGCTAACTTCAGAGAAACGTATTGATTTTTGTACTGGTTATTGTATTTTCATATAAAATATATTAACAGCATCACAATAGAATGTTATACAAATATATTTGAAAAACAGATTATTAAAAAAAAAAGTGCAATGATATAAATCTTTAAAATGTCTGATTTTTTAAAAGATTTCTCTCCATCTCGTAGATATTCAAAAAGTGAAATTAAGCTTTGTATTATTTACTTTTCATATTTAGAAAGCTTAAAGCAGTAAGGATACATTACTGAAGCACTTTAATGGACAAGAGGTTGCAAAAAAAGATTTTTTTGCTGCGTAGTATCTGCATAACAGTAGGAGCCGGTTAATTTTTTTGTTTTTTGTTATTCGTGCTTTAAAAACTTTGAAATTGTCCTTCGCGTAGTCATGTTATCAAGATAAAGATATCTTCCGTACCATGGAATATCGGAAAATGAAAGTTTTATTTCCAGGGAAGTGAATTGACTTCACGTTTTGTATTTTGTGATATATCCTAGGATAGTCTGATGGTGTGGAGAAAGCTTATCGTATTAGAAGCATTATAAATAAACAATAGAATAACCTTGCGGTTCGTATAAAGATGTGCTTTCCTTTTTTTTCATTACATGGTGAATTCACATACCTTTAATATATATTATATAAGTATATCATATGGTATATTTTTTGTGGCCATTCAAAACGTCGTAATCCTAGAAAAGATACAGGTCAGGTTAAGAATCTATTGAAGTATTTGCAGCACGTGGTTGAGCTATGTTCACTTTTTAGCTTTATTCCTGTAGTAATGAGAAGCTGCAAGGTTTGTTTTCTTACCTCCGCATTTCACATAGAATTATTTTAATATCATCAAAAAGATCATTCTGTTGCTTAGTTTACTATTTAATTATGAATTTATTGTTGAAAGATACACATTTCGCACTAGAACACATTTTATTTCAGCATATTAATATTGTAAGTTTTATTTGACTAACAATTAGTAATATATGGAAAAAAGTTTGATGGTATTCTCTCGTGTACATTTAAATCAAAAGTGTCTTAATAGTTTTCTGTAAATCAACGAAGATATCGTACCTGTAATATTTTTCTCAGCGTTATTGTTACCAAATGCCTCAGGTGAAAGTACTATAAAATAAAATACTATCTCTTTGCGTTTCCGAGATGAAATTTTTGATGAAAATAAACCCTTTCTATTATTTGTACATATATACATAGCTATAAAGCAAAACGTAAGGAAAAATAGAAAAAATAAAAGATTTCTTATTCTTTTATTCGTTATATATACAAGATATTCACCAAATCGCTTAAGGATTCCGGTAAATGATTACCGCCCAGTTAATGTCAGTAAACAATAGGTATTATTGAGCTTATTTTTATTTAAGATTTTGATTTTATAAATAAATTATATACCTAGTTCTGAAAAAATACACCATGTGTCAAAATGGAATGTAAATAAATAAAAAATACGAATAATTACAGTGATTTATGATTCTTACTGAAATAGATATTGTTACAAACATAAGTGTATCATGAGTTATGCTTAATCATACCTATTTTTCACTGCCATCAAAAGATAAGCAGATGCGGCTTGTTGTCAGAAGTTGCGGTCTCAAAATCCATCGGTGATAAAATTTATACAAATCAAATTTGCAGAACTGTGGCCGATGGGTTGAAATTTATCTGATAATTAATTTTGCAAACAAAAATGTATCAAGACAAAGTTTGATGAGATCCATATACTGGAGTGTTAGGAAAAGTAGAAGACTTCTTAACACTCCATATCCATAAACTCTACTTTCACAAGTAATATATAAAATAATAACATATTAAGTTTTAATATCGCTCACTCCTGTCTTCGATTGAAAAAAATACATTATCTATGCAATTACAACTAAGACATTTTTCACAATTATCCTTCATTCGTATTACGTTATTCTTTTCACACTAGTTTATATTAAAATTATTGTAATACAAAAACTCAATATTGATACTTATACACGGTATTTTATATGGCATAAAATTTACGTGGCTAATACTAAATCGTTCAAAACTATTATAAAATACATCGATGAAATCTTGTATTATAAAAATATGCTTTTTTATGTAAGTAAACTAACATATTTTCAAAATTTAGCTTTGATTCGAATAATTTCTTGAAACCAACTGTAGTTCCTTGTATTGATATTTTCAGAAGTAAATAATGGTTTTATAAATATCGATACTCCGAATGCAAAACAGGAAATATTTTCAACTGTGGCCAGATATCTATGAAAGTTTTCTATTGTATTCACCTGTCATATATTTCATTTGTATTATTTATCACATGAATATTATCGTATTCAATGATTTTTCTTTTCATTCAAGCAGAATTTAATAGCGAAATTGGTAGACGCTGGTACGCGTGCCACAATATGTCATTTGACAAATCTGATATGATGTGATAACAAAAACGGAAAAGTGAATTAATAAACGAATAAAAAGAATAAAAATTTTACATAACGGCATTGAAGTTGAATTGAATTAACTCCATGTCACTTATCTGAATAATTTCATTTAATTCTTCTAAGATTATGGGTGATGGTTAAATAATGGTAAAAATATATAATTGTCTCCTCGGTAGCGTAGTTGGTAGCGTGCGCGCCTAGCAATCCGGAAAATGCGGGCTCGATTCCCCAGGTTCCATGACAACTGCACACATGACAAGTGCTCACATGACAACTGCGCACACATTGAAATGCTCACACTAACACAGAAATTAATATTAAGTCATTTTATACTTGATTTACGTAATGTGTATAGGTAGGTATCATTGAAATAAAAATCTACCTATACAATAATTACGTAAGTTAAGTATAAAATGTCTTAATATTAATTTCTGTGTTGGTGTGAGCACTGCAATGTGTGCGCAGATGTCATGTGAGCACGTGTCATGTGTGCAGTGTCTGTTTACCGATTCCCCATCATCGGATTTTAAGAATCCGAAAATGCAGGACTGGATGCACATTGGGTTGAGTAATTGTTTGACAAACAATTCTTGTGAAAAATAATCTGTCAAGACGTCTTCACATTGCGGAGATCTATAAAACGCACTTACAGAGTGTATACCTTCACACTGTATAGATCCAGATGCTCCACGTTGGAAGCAAACATGGTATGTATATAAAAAATGTATATTTCATATTCGTGTGTAGAATGACTACTTTGGGGTTGATAATGTGTTATTTTTAGTACGGTATTGCATATAAAATATAGTATGAAATTAATAAATAAAAATGATACTCAGCACAAATTGGCACACAAATAAATGTCGCCAACTTCTGTCATAGGCAAATATACGAGTATATCATGAATACGAATATTATATATAATATATATTCCCGTATATTATCTGGAAACCATTGTAGATATACATTTATTGTAATATAAATTCAATCTTTTAATCATAAAATTCCAATACACATTACAAAATTTGAAAAATATCTATAAGTTTTTAAATAAACAATTTTTTTATCATGCCCGCTTCAAAAGAGGAATATATGGAAATACACACAGTGAAGATGTTCGCTTTGAAAGTGGATTATATGGATTTTCACAATGTGAAGGCATATTTTGACAGATTATTTTTCACTTAAAATTGGACAATTGCTCATATCAATAGGCATTTAGTTCTACATTTTAAAATTTTGAGATGTGAGAATCGAATCAGCACTCTTCTGATGCGAGGCGCGCACGCTAACATCTACGCTATCGGGAAGACAGATATTTATTAATTAGGATTAAAAAAAAACTTGAGTTTCATCATCATTTATGAATTATACATACAGTGTCTATCTTGGACTCAGTAAATACATATCAATTTGCATTTTATTTTACATAATATAAAAAGTTGAAATCGAATATAAACAAATGTCATAAGACTTGAGATGAAGATCAAAGTCGACAAATGTTTGAAACCATATATTTTTTTATTAAAATCAATTCGAAAAATTTATTCAATATTCAATTCTGCATTTTTATCCGATAGGGTACTAAAAGTGATGGAAATAAAAATGGTAGAAGCAATAAAATATACTGCGAGATTACTTCTTACGGTCTCTATTACTGAAGATTAAAAAATAGGTTGTTTGCAGTAATCAATCTTTGTTTTACTTCTACGGCTCTGGTATTTTTTATCGTGACCTACTAGCCGAGATCGTTCCTTTATGTATTTTTATTTTATTTTATATATAAAGCATTGAGGGAGAAATAAAAAAAACACTAGTGGCGTGCGGTGATTAATTGTGAGGAAAAGAAAGTAAAAACGCTCATAAATTATGTATAAAGAACCACTTTTTTTTAAATAGATCGCTAAACATAAACACTTTCGTATTCTGAATTGTCAATACTTGTGGAAATTAATATATGTTAATTAAGTCAATTAAACTTTACAGTGGTACCACCATGATAGATTATAAGATAATATATGTGCCGCTTATATTAAATAACATTATTACGAACAAACAGAAATACATCTTCAAAAGTGCAATATTTTCTTTTCTAGTTTGTTTTAATATAATATAAAATAACGTCCTAACTTATGCATTATTTGCAAAATTAATTAAATATTTTTTTGATTTCTTTTACTTAAGAGAAGTAAATTTAAAATTAAAAATGAATATTGTCATGGTTCTTTAATTCAAGTTGATTGTGTCAGCTTTATCATGATGCAGTTATTTTGACATGTAAGCTCCAAATGTGGCGCATATAGACCTTGAATAGCGAAATATTAATCTACAAACCAGCTAACTCCATTCATGGACAAAAAAGACATTTTAATCTAAAATAAAATCAGCCGCAAATGCTAACCAACTTCATACAGTAACATGCACACTCACCAATGGTTTTTGTTGCAACTGAATATTTAACACAAATAAAGTTGGCTTGTTTGTAGATTAATAAATATATACTCAAAAATTTATTTATTAAATTATATAAAAAAAATAAAAACTGTCAACTGATACGCGATTGTGTGATGAAACACTAAGTTTTTTTGTACAAACATGGTATTTCAAAGTATTAAAAACTAATTCCTAAAATAATCAAACCGTATTATTTTAACTATGCAGATATAAATATAATATGACATCAAAAACCTGTTATATTATATATCTTCAAATTGAATTTTGTCCAAAATTTGAAACAATGTAATTAAATTAATATGGGAAGCTATTGTGTAAGTGAATAAATGTCAAAGACCTATATTAGATATTTTATGACTAAATTTTGTCAGCCAAAAAAGGTAATTTTAGAACTAGAAAAGGTTTTGCCCTCTTTAGGTTTTCATTATTAGATTGTTGTATAAAAAATCAACTATTTTATTATTCAGTATGTATTTTAAATATTAAAAAAATGTTCTTGCCACAATATTTCAAACATCTTTTCCGAAAAAGGTATAAGTATACAGAAAGAATAAGAGAGAGGGAAAAAAGAGATTATTCCAATTTAAATAACATCATAATTATGGAAAGCCTTAAACAGTATATTATTAATTCAACTTCGTCTGGTTTTTATATTTAAATAAACATGTTCCAAAGAAACTTAGTTAATTGACTTCATTATGAAAAAAGAGCTTTTCAAAGCTGTGATTCATACAGTACCTGAAAGGTAAAAAAAAACGTAGTGAGTATTATTAATATGAAAGATGCTGATAAATTTATTACTCAGTTTTTGGATTTTTTTTTTTTTTTTATAAAATTAAGCATTCACTAACGGTTTCATATCATATTTTATTTAAAACACCATTTTTATACAACCTACTTTTTACAGTGAAATAATATTTTTTCTATGAAATAAATATCATCACATCGCGGTGATCCATATTCTCAACCTTCGTGGCGGAATGAAAAAAAATAGTCAGTAAGACTAATAGATTTCTTACATATTTATTTGTGTGTATTTAAATTCAGCGTATGAACTCAAAAATTGATAAAAAACGTTACACCGTGAAAAAGGCAGTTAGAAGTCATTTGGAATTTTTTTATAAGATACGTATTATTGAGTGTCATTCGCTCAATCCACTTACTCTAAGTTTAATCAAAGTTATCAAAAATCCTTACCTCGTTTGAGGCATATTTACTTTTACTGCAGCTTCGTAACTAGTTACGGCTTAAATACATATAATGCTAGACACCAGTTTTCCATTATTGATAAAAGACAATGCGACAAATTTAACAATTTTCTTTATTTTCAAACTTAATTATAATAAAATGTTTGATATCTTCATATTCGCGTACTCTATTCAACGAACTAAACAAATGATGCCAATCATGGCATCATACGACTACCTAATATGCTTACCATCATCAGCCCTGTCCTTACATATGTTATTAATCGGGCGTATCTTAGAGCTCTGATATCGAGAAGCGGTCTAACTTATTTGACGGAAATGTCCCAGGAGTAAATGTAAATTACTTAAGACTTAGGTCGCTACACACTCAAGTGTGATGCAATTAAAAGAAATATAATGAGAGAAAAATGGTAATTAAAAAAAATGGAGACTTATATGGTCAAGTAATTTATGTGAAGAGGTTATGACGCTCGCCGTATGACAACGCAATTTTTTTAAAAGCAATGAAATTCATCCTTGTGGCAACTGAGTCGCATGTTCCGATGGGTCCGATGTTGGCTATTTACGAAAGCCAAACTGATACAGCTTAGAGACTAAACCACAGTGGCCTGTAATAAATTGGCTACTGAAGTAGTCTGGAGTCAATTTGGTTATCTCCATGCGCCATTCGATATTTGGGACATGTATGTGTGCTATATTTAGTCGAGGCGTCCCACCTAGCATGCCAGGTTTTTACTACTGCATCCATAGCCATCTGATTGATGGTATTCTTTCAAAGATCCTATTACTTTGCTCTCGGGTAGGAGGACTTAAATAAAAGTCACCTACGTGCGCTTTCTGCTTTCTAAGTAAAAAAGTTATATAAATTTACAGTATACGACTATTGACCATTTAGTCACTAATTACTGACAAAGTGAAGATGTGACGCTGGATCTTGCCCGGCCACATGTTGTAGACGCCTTAAAAGAGTGTTAACCTGACCTACCTGCTCTTCAAGCTGGCTTATTAATATTATCGGCTTCCTGGAAGGCCACTGAATACTGAATTATAGAATTTATTCAGCGGAGTTACGGGAAGCAAGTATGATCTGGAAGGGTAGAATAATACACGCGGGGTGACAGGGGTTTTTCGAAGCGGCATGTAGTGTCCATATGCTTCATTTAAGAAGCGGATGGAAAGGAAAGGACTATTATAGTGTAAGTATCAAACCATACTATGCTGATTATTTGTAATACAAATAAAATACTTCTCTTGTCGTATTTTAATATTACGTTCTTTTCTTGTAATAGAAGAAATAATAATGTCCTTACTATATTATTTACAATTACTAAGAAAAAAGAAATTTTGAATCTGGCTTTCTGTAGCACTTTGGTGTGAAATGAGAGTGGGAAAAGTGTCAGAGCTTGCGTTTGTTGACAGATCATGTGACAGCCCAGCAAACAACCTGTCAACGCCGTTGGTACTATAGTTGGACCAAAATGGCCGACCGGATATGCTATGTATCGCGCAGTGATTACTGAGTGTACATGAATTTGGAAATACGATAAGTTTAATTAAAGAACAAAAAAATACATTGAAGGAGTTCACTTGAGTAATATTAAGCCAAATACAAGTGAACGTATATTGCATAGTTAAATTAGCTGTGATGTAGGTTTATCGTATTTTTTAGTTCGTTGAGTGATTTGTAATATATTTGGTTTTTAAAGATGGTTTTTTTATAAAGTCAGCTTTATCATTTTCTATTGACCGATTTTAGGAATCGATACAATTGTATTAAATATGCATGCTTTACAAAAAATGCAAGTCAAATATTAGACGAAACAGATTTGAATAGTTAAATATTATCAATGGTATCTGGAATCAAAACAGCTTCTAAAAAGTCACGTGTACTACAATAGCTACGATACGTGTAGTGAAAATTTCGTTCATTTGGTAAAATTTAGAGATCATAAAAACGCATCCAAAATAACCATTCACTTTTCACAGTATAGTGACAGCATTAGAGACACTGCGAAATGGCCACGTAGTTCATTACACGATGCCGATATTTTCATATACAATAGTATGTTGAATTGCGCCTATATTAAACATCAAAATTTTAGTGACACTTTAACCTTTGATGAAATATCATTAAATAATAATTATTATACAGCGGTCTAACACAGTGACAGTAAAATAGATATTGTTAATTTTAATTGCTTTACACGTGTATTGAATACAAATATAACGGTATGGACGAAGTTATTTTATGAAAAAATACAAGCTACACCAAAAAAAAAAAATTGAATTTGGGTATTTTCGCAAAATACAGTTTAAAGAAGAATAAAATGATGAAGTTTTTACAATAAATAAATTTATGCAATTATTAAATTTTCGTTTTCTCATATTAAAAAAAAAAAAAATTAATATGTATTATATAATTTAAATAAAATATACATTATAGATAAAGTTACTCAAGCATTGCGGCTGTCCAATTTGTCTAAAAAAAAAAATAAGTGTTTTAACGTAAAATGTTCAAAAACATGTATAAGCGTAGAGCATGCTTTGAAATTTTGAATTGGTATATGCATCAGGCGTTGAAGCCGCAGATTGGGGTTCGGTTCCCATAGCTAGGGGATTAATAAATATTCAAAGCTGAGAATCTGGATGTCCAATGAGTTGAGCAATTCGCTGAAAAGCAATTTTAGTGAAAAAATGTCTTAAATTTGCGGAAATCCATAAAATCTATTTTCTGGAATAGGCATCTATACACTCTATATATCCATATGCTCCAGCTTAAGTTTTAAGTCTAAGCGTTTAATATGTATAAATATATTAAAATTAAATGAAATACTTTATTAAACTTGTTTCTATAGTATTTATTGGAATATATATTAATGTTTCATATTCTGGGACCGAAAGATTTAGTAAGTAATTTTGAATTGAGATGATTTTAGATATTTTCAATCAATTCATAGAAGATTCAAGTAATGTATGTGACTAGATAAAAATAATGAAGAAATATCAAAAAAAAGTTTTTGTAGGAGTTTTTAACGATACAAGATTGTCTTGATTGATTTTCCTCAGTAGTATGTTAATATTTTTTGTCATAATTTACGATAATGTGTCGTGATGTAAGCGTTCACCCGTGAAAATTTTAGGAATAATTTACAACTTTGTATTATGTTGAGGGACAGAAAATTGTGTACAACATCGTTCTATATAATACGGATCTAAGTAAGAGTGAGCGGGGAGCCGCGTGTCGCAGTTTGTGAAAAAAATCGTTACTCGTAATGAAAAAAAATAATGATATTATTTTTCATCGCTCGTTTCGAGACATGCGTTGTAAATGACATTTTAGTGTAACCTTATAAAGGTTGGATTTTTATAATATACTCCGCTGACGACTGTACTATGCATGTAAAAATAACAAACATATTCATTCATATGTTAACTAAAATGCCTTACTTTAAAATATTGATTTTTATTTAATGATACATTTTTATCTCTCCTCTCCTAACAAGGATACTGAAAAAAATGTATTAAAATCCTTCATTCTAATACAACATTTATGTACATCACTAATGACAAAACAATTTCGTGTATAACATACAGTAAACAAAAAAAAAAAGAAAAATTGAAAAAATGAAAA
>JAGVSQ010006968.1:0-15780 GCA_022683975.1 Rhyacophila evoluta | reverse complement strand
TATCTTAGGTCTATAAAAAGATTACTTAATAACTTACATCAACGATTTATTTTATGTTTTAGTGCCATACGTTATTTTCTTATGTTAGCATGAGTGTTTGGTAGATCTTTAGCGAACATAAATACTTTGATAAGCGTGCATTTATGATTAAGTAACCGTATGTCATAGTTGTACGCTCACAATATTCATCAGCAAATCAACGAAAGCTCCACTTCTAATACTTTATGCTGAGAGAAGAATATTAATGCATATCCAATATCCTATTTGTTCTCGTTCTCTCGCTCAAATACCACTCAACACATTACTTAATGGCCTTATTTTTATGGTGTAACATTATTCATTTTCACAAAACATTACATCTGCTTGAATATTCCTCATCTTTAAGTAAATAGCAATACCCCAAAAAGACGAAAATGCACACCTTATATTGAAACAAAGAATTACACGATACATCAAAGGGTCAATGAATCCATTAAAGTATTTTCCGTCTTCAGAGAATATTATTATTCCATAGGCAATAAAAATATGTCAACAGGGATAAATCTAGCCAGTGATATATTGATGCCTCAAGCAGTGATGGTATACCTTTTTTACACGTGAGTCAAATATATCTCATTTTACTCTGATTATCAACATATTCCAAACGAAATTCTAAGGGTATCTTTAGCTAATTATAAATAAACTAAATAAAAAGAATAAATATGTCAATAATTAATCACACTGTAAGTTTCATCTACGCAGCAGATATGTTAGAGTATATGATAGTTTATGTTATAATTATTTTAAACTCTGATGTTAAATAAAAACGATCTACGACTCTACATTATAATTTCATACAATACACTGATATTTTAATGAATAATAGTGTAAAGTAGGGAAAATATATTGTAGACCGAAAATTTTATAAACATTAAGTGCTTTTACTGTTAATATTTATATTTATTTATAAAAATGCCTAAGCTATTCGTGTGTCGATAACTATAAAAAATATGTTATTTACTGTGTCCGCTCCAAAAGTGGAACACATAGATGTCCACAATGAGAAGAATATCAATAAATATTAGTTATTTGTACAACATTCCAAATAATATCATGAAATATTTTTGCGACTTATGGTGACATAAACAAATCATATTTTGAATGCAGTATATGTATTAAATTTAAATCAAATACATGTGATAAAGTTACTTAGACCAGCGATTGTTCTAATTTTCTAAATGTCAATCCAATATTTGAATCAAGTCTCTATAAGTTTCTACGTCTCCACAAACTATTCCCCTCGTCGTAGGTTTGCCATCTCTGCCTAGTGCAATCCCTATGGCCGTTAAAAATATCATAAAATATTAATTTCCCAAATAAAATTCTGTTAATGTAGGTAATGTTAATTATATGAACTGTCAAGCCCGTATTATATCGTAACTAAATAGTGATGCTTGACAAACTGATTTTCCCTTGATCATTAACGGACAGAACATCAAGATCGATAATATTTTTTTTAAACACGAGTCATATAAATTATAACGGACGATGACACCGAAAATAATCTCGTTATGAGAATACCTAATAATAAGCTTTAACCCAATAGATACAACACCTGGGTCCTACACCTACACCACATGAAAACCATAAGCCTCTAGCTCAATACAAGTATTCTGACAGTGCTACTATTAAGCTTTGAGAAATGTTCTTTCTTGCGTTGGATACTAGGGGTACGGAGGTAAGAAATGAGAAGATGAGAAAGCAGTTTGCACAGCCGCTTATCATCACAAAAATGAGCCACCAAAATGGACTTGTATCGACTATATCCTGCGAATGCTTCAACAGTGTCAACCCGGCTTTCCTCGTCTTCAAGTATATTTATATTTAAAATAACAGAAAAGCTATGGACTAGTTAGTGGCATGATCTTGGCTAATGACAAGACTTTTCGATTGCTCCGAGTGATGGCAATATGCTCCATTTGAAAAGCAATTGTAAAAATAACATAATAATGTTGCACGGTAGATCACAAGTTCACGTTACATTATGTATATAAATATCGTAAATATCCATACCTTTTTATCAATAAAATTCAACCATTATATCGTTACCTTTTATTTTCTTGAAATACAATAAAAACTGTGTTTTTCGATAATTTCATTATTTTGTTTTCACCTGTTTACCACAAATTTGTAGACGCATACGTAGCCCATTTAATATGTAACCTCTTTCCACAACAATTTGAGAAAACCAGTTTCGCCAACTGCACTGATTATGATGTTTTTTCCGGAATAGCAACTTCATAATCATAAAATGAATATATCAAAAACATTGAGAATTTACTCGCTACAGGTGTGAATCAGCGGTTCCGAACCGATGTCTTTCGGCCCACTGGTTTTTCGCGAAATTTTAAAAAAATAAGTGCTATACAACATTATCTTCAATTTTGTATTATGTATTTTTTGATATAATACATAGTTTTATTGTTACTCTTATGATTTCGATGTTCCGCCTTGCACTTATAAACAAATATTCCATACTCAAAAATTTACGACCCATTGCCATATGTATAAAACTAATTTACCATCGATTGAATTCACAACTAACCTTATTGCTATCAAGAAGTATAGAAACCAATGTCAAACTTTAAAAACATCAGCGCCATTGCACAATGGTTTACGTATACTGACATGGACATAAAGAGACTAAAAAGAGAAAGAGAAATTATAATTTTTTTCATTGAAAAATATCTTTCAATATGACGATGTGCACTGGTAAAGGTGAAACGGGACTAGCCCGTGCAAACTGCAAATATTGTTAAATCCCGATACCTTCGTGGCTTCATGCATAATAAATATTTATCATCACTTAATAAATCGTACCGCTTTTTCAAAAGATGAACGTGTTGCGCAAATATGTTTAACTAAGGATTTCGGCGAATATTGGCATCAAACTGGAGCGTCGGTTTGGGTAAATTTGCTCAATACAATATGTGCATTTAATATTTTTTCAAAAATCGGCTTAAAGAGATGTGTGAACCCTTTCAGTCATAAATGTATCGAGCGATAATTTTGTGTGACTTGTCACAATTTTGTAAGCTATACAAACGATCTAAACGTTTTTTAACTCACAAAATTTAACAAAACATCTTATATAAGTATTTTTATATGATTTTTCTGATTATCCAGCTCAAATATTACTACAAACAACAGTTATTATAGTTAATACAATAGAATTAATGCCTGCAATTTGCACAACTGCAACAAAATTTTCTAAACTTAGCCCACCGACTTTTATATCTTTACTTCGTGACATCCTCAATTTGTCACCGCCTGCAGATAAAATAAAACGTACAAATCCATACAGGATTCATATATTTTAATAAAAAAGCAGGTTTTTCTTTAAAAAATCTGCACCCCAAAAGTGAACCATATGGATATTAACATTATGAAGATGAACACTCTAGGAATGGAGTGGATGAATTTCAATACTGACAAGATCTGGCAGAAATGTTTTTCACAAGAATTGAACGGAACCGAAAAGATAATACACGTCCTCTGAATGGGTTAGCCTTATTTATGCCTAGTAGACGACGGTGTATCAGTATACTAAGACCTTGGTCCCAGCAATTGACGCAAATACTGAACGAGTTTTCTTATCGAATCTTATGCCGGGCACTATGACACTGGCAATCAAAATACAACTTCTTTTATATTTATTCTCGATAAAACAAATATTAAAATTATGATTGATTGACAAGAAAAGACTGTCTTACATTGACATCAAAAGTATTTTATATTATTGAAGTATTATTTATTTATTAGTTTATTTGTTTTTGTATTGTGAGTATCATTGAACGTCGAAAATATTGCCAAAAATATTTCATTGGTGCTAAAAAAGGCGCCCACAATATTCAAGCGCTCTTGTTCGGTGCACAATCTGAACATTAGGATGGCGCTGCCCTGTTCATTACACGATTGGATTAATAAATAAACAATTAATTGGCCACGGCTTGACACCGCCAACAGTTGAATGGTACACGATATTGTAACCAAATGTATCTGCAGTACGTATCGACTGATGTTTCAAATTCGCACGGTAATTGAATGAATTGGGATGGGTACCCGCGTGTGAATGGGCGAGTTGATATCGATCGTCGACCACGCCGCGTCGCGTCGTGCCCAGCGGTGGTAGGTAATATGACGTTAACAATGATACAATTTGATCTTTACAGAAAAGAAAAATTCAACCATAGATTTTTAGATATCTTTATGCTTGTAACTAAAAAAATTCAACAATATTCAATGAGAAATTCTAGATTTTTGTTTGTTATGGGTTTACTTCGTCTATCTGTGTTTTGTCGGCTTGAAAGTATTTTTCTGATGTTTTAAACATTATTGCCGTAGATATTTTCCGAAATTATCCATTTTACTTAAAATAATTTTTATATTTAAAAAATATGCTCCAACTATTATCATTTTATTTATATGGCAATATTATAATTCTTCTATAATATAAAAAAAACAACAGGCGATCTTCGTTTTCTCAGCAAGACTTGTCAGTTATTGATATGACTTTAGTAAGTTGAGCTTTACACAATTAAATAAATATGGCGTAGTTTTCGCAAACCCTAAATATATTAGTATGATTAAGCTTTTTTGAGCACGTAAATACACACATATTTGCGTTTTACATCAGTCAGTTACGAGTTGCAATGACTAAAACCTGGGGGATGGCATTAAACAAGTGTCTGCAAATATCCAGCAAACTCCTAATCATGAGCCTATGAATAACGTTCAATGTATCTACTCACATTATAATTATTATGGTAACAAAATATAGTATGGAAAAAAAAATTATGATGTTATATTTTGTGGGCTTATTTTTGTGCTTCAGAGCTATTTTCCTAATTCAATAATATTTCGTATTTACGTAATAAATATTGTAAAAAATATAAATTAAAAAATAGACGAAAAAAAAATGTTAAATTATGCAGGGTTAGTGTAGAAAAAACAATGTCAAAATCAACATTTTTATATTTAATATTGGATTATAAATAGCCACGCTGGATATGAAAGGATGAATATTGCTGTTAGTGGAAATCAGAACCCACCCCGGCTTTCGTGGTTATGATAAAAACCCATATCCTCAATCTTAGTCATGCCAATGCCGAGAGCAACGGTGATGTTTAACGAAATGGTCCCGGTTATTGATATCTTCCACATGTGTGTGGTGAGTTTAGGTACATACTATTGTATACGTTGTTAGAATAAAATATATCTAACTTTCTTTTCTCTTTTTTTTCTTTCCTGTGCTATTTTTCAGTTTTTTTTTTTTTTATTTGCCGATACTTATACAACATTGATGTTCACTTCACCTATTTATATATATACATATTATATTATAATATATATGTATATATTATATTAATACTTTTTGTTATTGTCGTGTTCTAAAGCTTTAAACCAAAATTTTTAATGTTTTCAACACGTAAGA
Source organism: Rhyacophila evoluta (assembly GCA_022683975.1). Lineage (NCBI taxonomy): Eukaryota > Metazoa > Arthropoda > Insecta > Trichoptera > Rhyacophilidae > Rhyacophila > Rhyacophila evoluta. The sequence goes on along the minus strand of JAGVSQ010006968.1, from coordinate 10,307 downwards.
AAAATAAATAAATAAAACTAATGGTAAAAACCGTACCTCCATTGGTATCAATCTGTACAAATATTAAAATGCGAAATTTTCATAAAATTCACATCTGTTTAATGTGTATGGATACTCCATCCATCCTTTACGTGTGAAAAGCTCACTTTATTGAGAAAAAAGCTAAAACAAATCGTTAAAAGAAACTTTTCCATAAATTACACATCTCGGCCGTATAGCAGTTTATATTTCCGTATTGCGTATCTCTTGAAGCAAGCAATGTGTTTTTTTGTTTTCTAAATTTTGGCATTTCAAATAATTAAGGTCCTTATCATTGCTGGATCCGTAGCATTCACAAAACTTAACTAAATTTGTATAATTTTATTATATACGACCGAAACAATGCTGTCACATTATTGCATCAATAAAACGGTTACTGCCAAAACACTTGCTATACGCGAAGAAAATGTTTCATATCTGAAATTAAATATTATTATTAATAAATTCAATATTATTATATTTCGTCCAGCACATATTGAATTAAGTGTTTTTTTTTATGCTAGGTGTAGTCGTCGATCTACCCTGTGTTCAATGAAGGTTTTTCCCGTCATTACAAACTAAAACCAAAGTTAAATTTCATCGTGTAAAATGTGTACTTTAACTACTATGTATGAGAAAATTTCATCTTTTCTCGGCAACGAGGAATTAAGGCTGCGACTTTGTTCTGAACATATTATAATACATTATTCCCGGCTTCTGTTTTGTAGAAGGGAGGCACTGGTGAAATGCCCCATTGATGGAGCTTACTTCATGGAATTCGAACATCTGGATAATAGTCCATATACGTCTCCCGCTAGACCTTATAAGGATGGTTAAGTTTAGACATAAATACTAAAGTTCGATTTATATTTAAAATATAAACTCATTTAATTACCAACAGATGAAACCAAAAGCATTATGTTACGTCCATTACAAGGCAGTGGTGAGAACTAACATTTTTTTCAACCGGCACACTTTCGTTTGACAACAGGTGCTTAAACTACAGCTACTCGTTCGCTGATTGTCAAAAAAAAATTAATACAATTGACCAAGAGCGCTCGATGGAAACTATTTTCAAATAATTGAGTATGCGAAAGAATTGATATAACTTGAAAATTGACTTTATTTTTTATTTATCGTCATTATCATAGTAAACAAAATTAATTGAAACAACATTGTATTTGACGTATTTGTTCCTTAAGTTGTTATGTAGCCATTCCCACGAATACTTTAATTCAAAGCAGAATAAGCCGTGTATTAGTAAATCAATATTTTTCAAAATAATTTTTAGGTAATGTGATCGTATGCTATGTGGATTTTTATTTAACCTTAATATTAAGGTACCACTCCATCTAAAAACTTATATATTATACTCACGTTATCGTATCATCTGTAACTTACAATATTTTTCGGATTTTTTTTTTAAATATTTTTAAATAAGGATTTTATTTTAAGCAACCACTTTGTTCTACAAAGAAAGCAATAGTTTTACACAACATATAGTTGTACTCTTATAATAATGTTCTTATTCCAACATTTCAAAATTATACAGGCAGATTAGGTATAGTGCGGTTGTAATTTGTTCGTGACCGATTTAAGGGTTTAACCTTTTTAGCGAACTCAATACAAAAAGGTTCCGGTTTACGTCGACCGGTTGAATCACAGCACTGATTACAACATACCTATCTGCGTCACCATCTAAGTGCGTGACACTTTTCGGATTTCCGCATCAATCCAACTTATGATAAAAACGTAGACAAAACATTACATAAATATTACATACAAAAAATAAGATTTAGCCCTTTTAATGTAATTAAGATATACTTCAGAACATAATGATACACAATCAGTAGTAAAATAAGACGTTTCGTAGTTTTTTATTACATTTCAGAACTGAAATAGTTTAAGAAGTCGTTTTAAAAATCATTTTACATGGCTTTGATATGTCAAGTGATCAGTTTTAAACCCATATATACTTTACGCGCGAATATTGATTTTACAAAAAAAAAATCTACAGTGTTTGTCTAATATTGTTTATGAAACTGACAATCATACAACATCTGCTATTTTTAAAAATTAAAATAAAATATAACATCATCGACAATAAGGAGCAATTGGCATAAAATTTGTTTTTCATTTCGGTTTGTACGACGTTCAGAAAGTTTCGGACAGATCTAAGCGTTTATAGTATAATATAATACATAAATTGAATTATTTTATTTCATTGTCATTGAAAAACAAACATTTTACCAACTACACAATGTAATTTTGCATTATAATGATAATCTTGGCAAAACGAGAAAATGTCCCAATGTATCACTAAAGTTTCAGAAGAGCCTTTCGCATATTTGTATAAATCTAAAAATCCCTCTGACATTGTTTCTTTATTATTCAGGTATGTATAAATATTCTATTTTATTTCGCTCCGAATTATTTTATTTCAAAGCGATAACACTGTTGAGTGAAAACAGGTAATCGTTGTGTCAATTTTTATGAGGAATTGCAGATGATCATTAGTTAGTTTCTTTCAGAATTTTAGTTTGAGGTTATACAAAATATGAATCAAGAAACTAGACATCAATGGATAATGTTAATATATTATATTAAAATCAGTCATGTGAAATCGTCCCAATCTTTGTAATTATTTGATGGTTCAGAGTAGAAACCTTTCGTCTTCGTCTCGCGTGGAAATAATTATATGCATTATTTTGTATGTGAAACAATAAATCATTTCGTATTATAATAAGAATTATCTATAATAAATCTTTAATTATTTAAAAAATGTAAAGTAGTCTCCTATAACTTATAACCTATTCATTTATTGTATTGAAGAATATACTATTTGATAATACACCATAATATCATGTAATATATGATATTATAGATAAGCAGTCATGCCTAGTAATAATCGATTATCTTCGGCTTCTTTTTTTGTTGTAATAAAATGAGGAAAATATTATAATATTTCCTTCTTCCATATTCAATTCCTGAGTGCATTATATAGCTTCTTCATGCCGTCTCCAATCAATCTTTTCGCATTTTTCCATGACGTGCCAACACTGTATTTCAGCCGAATACGTATTTTATTTAATGGTATAAAATAGCCTGTCAGGTTGCAAATAATTACTATATTGAGACATCGGCACCCAATCCCAGAACTTATGCAGTATCTTCATTTTTCTAGTCAGCAAGTGGTTACATACCTTTTACATTAGCTTTAATCTTTTCGTTACGAATTAAATCATATTACCATATCCATATTATTCGCCGTAATTTGTTTTCAAAGCTCACAATATCGATGGTCAGAAATTTTGAAATGGAGAGATTTACTACCCTAAAACTGAAAATGTTTAAAATATGTATATCACTTTACATTATCTATTTAAATGTCCGGATTTAATAAAACCAAGTTTCATTTAAAAAGCGAGTTTCAGAATAGTATGCAACAAAGATAACTATTAGTTGTTTTAGCGTAAAAACTTAGATGTTTAAATACGGATTAAACTGATCACCGTGTAATGATTTGACCGCAAAGCCGGATTAAGGGCAATTTATTAATCGTCAGTAATTATATTAATCGTTTATCATAAACGAAAGGAAGCAGCCTATCTTGGATGCGTATCAATTAATAAAACTAATTGATGTTGTTTTGTGATGGGGTCGGTCTGTTCGCTTGACGAGCACGCTGTCATGTTCGCTGTGATCGATTACCCTTTGTTCGTATTAAAAATGCGACAATGTACACCTTTGCTACGATTGCAATGATTAAATTACATAATACCCACGTTATATATTTTAGTAACTGGCACCCTTACAGTGACATTGCCAAACATCATCTTCGGTCAATTAAAGTCCCATACTTGTGCAAGAACATTCACGAGCAATTCACCCTTTAGTCATTATTCTTCGCTCAGTAACTCACCATTGATACAATTTGTAGCCATAATACAAGTACATTAAACCCTCAATATAACAAACTTTGGATAAAACTGACTAAATATCCGTAAAGAAGTAAAAGTGCAAACATTGGAAAATGGTTGGAAGGAATTGTTTTATGGTTAAGATGCAAGGGCTTACAAATTTATTATTTCCGTAGAACAATACAAAATAATGCTGATGATTTTTTTTAAATGATATTCCCTATCAAAGTGGAGCATATGGATTTACACAGTGCTAAGATATCTACTCCAAAAGTAATTTGAAGACGTATTGACAGATTATTTTCTTCACGAGAATTTTTTATCAGACAATTCCTCAACCCAATGCAGCCCTGAATTTTTGGATTTCTTAAAATCCGACAGATGTGAGAATCAAACCCGAATTACCCGGATTGCTAGGCACGTACGCTAACCTATACTCTACCGGAGAGACCGAGAAAATTAGCTCAAAAAAAACGTTTAGCAGTGGTAAGAAGTAGATGAAGCTGACCGTAAGTATGACATAATGATTTAAAGAGAAAATGTAGATGAAGTTACTGTTTTTTTTTTAAATTTGTTTACAGTCAATTAAAAAAAAATTAGGCAATCGACTTTTATATAACGGACTTTCAGCTTAAGCGGACAACCGGTCATCTGCATTAGTCCATTATATTGAGATATTACTATTTACTAAACTTTAAGGTACAAATGAGTACACATCAAAACCATTATTTGTATAGTTATAATATAATATAACAGCTTTGAAACATCCGTCTCCTATTCGAATACCTTTCAAGACGTATTTGTGAGTTAAGCTATTACAAATTGTCAATTAAAGTGTTTACTTTTTTATCTTTAAAATAATGTTAAATATTAAAATTAAAAAATTGTGTTTTTATACTGTATTAAATCAAATAATATCTGTATTGATGCAATGAATTGTTGGACGAACATTTCCTCAAAGAATATTTACTGCACCAGAAATTGTCTGATTCCGACTCATGCAAATAATATCCGAGTTGAGAGCGTTCAATGAATATATCGATAGAGCAGATTGCGTATTGTCACATGACGCATTAACTCCCCGCGTTATAAGGATCATACGCAATTACTGATATACTTATTGTCTCATTTAAAGATAGATTTGATAGCATGAATGTACGGAAAATTACTTTATTACAAATTCGGAATACACACGATAAAAAAATTCTGGGAAAATAAAGTTTTAATCATGTTTTTCATTCAGATAAATAGTTTCCCTTTTTGGGCCTGTGGGTTCTTCGCGATACTGTTGAAGAAGATCCTGCATTAACTCCGACTGAATCGAATATTAATACGCTACGCTTCTGATCATTGCATTGTGAGTTCGAATCTCGTAGTTGGGTTGACAATCACAGGCCTCACAATATAAGAATCATATTGTGAACACATGTAAAATGCCCAGTGGACAAAAGAACGAATGACTCACAGCCCATCGTAAGGATACATCCGTAAAACTTTTACAGATTGGAGGTCCATGAACTCTGTCCAGGGGTAAAAACGGTGATTCATATTAATCACGTTTTACAAAATTAATTTGACGCTAGGGTACGTCAGTTTATAATGATTTTGAAATAGTTACTTAACCCCACAACTTTTTCTCAGTTTCAGAAATCTATCCTACAACAATAATTGTTGTCATAAGACGAAAAAAGCAAAAAATATAATGAATACAGAATACAAATATATTTTATTTAATAATATTTTAGGCACGCTTGATTTATAACTAACATTAATAGTTTTATGATTTAAAATAGTAATTAAAACAATACACAAATATAACATACAATACTATAAGTAATATACAGTATGTATTGCACTGAATTGCTGTATATGATTTTTATGAATGGATATGATATTCGAAAATCAAATTCTATTTACATAGTTATGACGTTTAAAAATAATGTCTAAATCTTCTCCGCTATATTTATTTACCTATTTAAAAACCATAGATAATAAAATAGCCAAATTACAACGCTTTATTCGTATTTTAATTGGTCAAAATTGTTTCGTTCCATACTCAAATAGTTCAGAATTCAAAATTATTTTTTCATCGCTTCCATAAACTTAATTTTTTTATACAGTTTTATTATAATATAATAGAATAGATAGAATTCGTACTATACAAACTTATTTTCGGCTAACACATTGTTAAATATAAAATAATCCACGGTAAAGAAGATACTATTAAGAATGCCGATGACCTTTCATTAATAAAGTACTGTTTGCATATTTTACTCACAGTCTAATTAAGTGTACTAAATAGACAATTCGATAGATTTCACATATTCCAACTGTCATACCGATACACTTTGACGCCCCTTCAAAATTTCTCCTGTAGGCGCACGCCTAGTGCTTATGCAAACGGATAATCAGGTATTGTCTAAAATCCTCAATAGATAAGGAAAAGAATTTTCCGATTTCCACCCCAATAATTTCTTATTAGTAACGAGCTTATTTGGGTCATATTGTTCCAAAAAATTTGGCTGATTTAAACAATCTTACTATGCACAAATTAGTGACACATTTAAAAAATATATCTATCGGTGTGCCGTGTGTAATGGATACCTGTAAATATAAATAAAATATTATATTATAGTATAAATTGTATTGTTATTTTGAATGTAATGAGGGTACTCACCATTTCTTTGAAGATGGTAAATCAATGTAGGCGATCATTTCTTAATATCATGCTGTATCCAAAAAATCCAATTTTCTCCAATACGTTGCAAAAAAGGAAGTATTTTTTAAATAAAATATTATTTAACACTGTTGTGGTGCGTGTTTTATACGCCGGAAGTATTTATTTCACACATTTAGTGTTGGGTTTAAAATAAAATTGCTTTAATATGTCCAATATATTGGTGAAAGGGGTTATGAAATTTTGGTTTCACCCAGCCCGAGCGATTTCAGGATCACTTTTATGTAATACGGGAAAACGTTGTGATTTTGAATGTATTTTAAATGATTACTGACACAAAAGATGATTATTGAAAAGGCGCGGTCGGGCCTAAACGTAGTCGGCCTGAAAATGGGTTAGTCGTTATATTATATGGCACAAATTTGATCGCGGTACATCGCCCTAGTGAGATTTTTCGTGGCGTTTCATCTCGATTTTCAGCCGATTCGGACCGCCGATCGCCGTTGCGATGACGTTGTCATTAAAAACTAAACAAAAACGCCGAACGACCGTGCACACCGCGGCGGCTGTGACACATTTGCACTAATTTTAATGCGCGATGAAAAATCGATGCGGTACACGACTCGACTTTTCCGTAGCCATCTTTGTTCGGATGGCATATAGGTACAGCGACGTCCAAACTGGACGACAATCCGGAAGTTCATATTGCACGAAGCTTTTATGGAATATTTCCCGATTTTGTTGCATATATACACGACAGACAAACTTCGAAATTAATATCACGGAATATAGATATTAGTAAAAATTCAGTAGTCGAATCTTCGAATTCTATGATATTTTTCAAAACCCTGCCGAGAAATGTAGAAAATTTAAAAAATATAAAAAAACATGATAGATGCTTTTCTTATTCACTATGAAAAACTATTCTTATTTGAATATTCCACTGTTATTACGAATGATGAAATATCATTGCTTAACATTCAATGGATTACAGATGTATAGTTTTAATGTGTAGCTAAATACACATTTAATCTATAATTTCAACATTCTACTGAATTTAAAATTTTATTCTCATATTCTTTCATAAAGTGAATAAATCACTTCTATAACTACCTAGAGATCTCTTAAATTACTTTTTATTCAATTAAATGCGTATTTTTATAATACAATAATAAAACTGTATAATGTGTACACATCAATGTGTATGCCTTATAGTTTTTCGGTAATGAAAAGTATAACAACGAGATATAAACAAATGAGGGAAAACGTAAAAATCATATATCTACAATCCAACATCAATAATATTTTCTAGAAAGTTTTTTGTTTTTATAAAAAGGAAAATAATTGTGATATTTAAACATAAATCTCAATATTATATGACTTTTGGTATTTTGCTTAAAGTGATGAATAATATTATTTGAATTCTTACATAAAGTACAATATAATTCCTAAAATATTAACACATATGAAACCATTTTTTTTTATATTTTCCATTACTTTGTATTTTATCTTCTAATGTCGAAGTCGGTTTTTAGTTAAATCAATATATTTGTTTTCTTCCAAGCAATGTTATGTGTATTTTGAGGTTTTTGTTACAGTTCATTCTTCAATTCCTAAATGATGGATAGTAAAAAATCAGTACTCATAAAAAATCCTTTTACACTTGTGGGTTCATTAGTTACAATTTTTAGGGTGTGGGTGTTTTTTTTATTTTCAATTACCTTGCCGAATTAAATAATATATTTCTACACATAATCAATCATTTTAGCTGCTCTTAAATAAATATCTTAAAAAAAGTCTTAGATTATTTGTAAATCATCGTGGTATTAAATTATCGGTATTGACATTTCTCAGTTATACGGAAGTCTACAGAATCCTGAGAAGTAATGAATATTGCGCACCCCGCTTATTGAATGGCGCCATACATTCCATGGGTATGCGCCATATAACTCCACATCAATCTCGTGCGAGCTTACCATTAAATTAGGGAACGGGTAATTCGCAGAGCTTCCGCCAGGGGAATATCAGCCTTAAAGACGCTCGCTTCCCGGTACTATTTTCGGGCCGGCGGCCAATGTCTGTGGTGACTAAAATAGGATGACGTGATAACGCCGCGTCCGCCAAAGCTAGCTACGAGCAATGTTGCCACAGCGGTCAAGAAAGCTCGCGGAAAAGCCGCGCTGAAAAATAAAAGAAAATTCACGGAAGCTTTTTAAAGCTATTAAATGAATCTCTTCAATATTACCTACCATTTTGTAATTATGCGTCATTAAATTAATTTCCTAATGATTTTTCAAAATACATCGATTAAAATTCATAATTTTCTCGTACTTACTAATTTAGACCGAAATAATTAAAAATTATCACAATAAATTATCCGAACGTAAATAACACTACGGCTTATTTATAATGTTTACAAAGTGCTAATACAATAAGAAAAATTAGAAGATATCCATCATAAATTATTATATTAAATAAACAGCAGTATAATATAATGTTTAGTTATATCTACATATGATTAGTTCAAATATTGGTTAATATAAAAAAGCCGATGATATAAAAATACAGCTATAATAATTCAAAAATTATATTTACTTACTTACGTAATTTGATATTTATCTGATTATATGAACCAAAGTTACTATCGCTGATTTTATAATTCCCGTTTGAATATATGTATTTTGACGATTAGTAGTTTTAGATCCGTTCTAGTATGCGTATCTATTTCGTAGGAAGATAAACATATATAATTTTTATATCCAATTTATATAAAAAAAACCCCTACCCACCGGTCCGCCAAAAAATTAAGGTTAAAAAAATAACTTGAGCATATTTTTATTTACGCGATATGACATATATATTTATATGAGTAAGTAATCTGCGAAACTACAATATATAAGCACAATTATTCAATCAGTACTAGTAACGTTGCAACGTAATGCGTAATTCGTTAAAGGCGAACTTTTTATTGGATTTAGTTCCGGGTATAGATTGTATAATTTCGCGTCGCATTTAATAATATAAATCTTTATTCAAAGTATATTTCTATACATAACATTGATAAATTGATATATTGGTCGGAAACTTGCGGTGCTACGGTTGACGATGACTTATCACAGAAGTGTTTGACTCAGTTCGAGAGATGGATTTGGTAACGTGGTGGTAACTGGTAACCGCAATATGATGAACCTGATGTTCTCAAATTATTGAGATTCGCCGTCAGCGATGTTCATAATAAATACGTTATCTGCAATATTGAAATATATTAGTCATTATGATGAAACTGGCCATCTACAACCCTGAAGAATGCTTTTCAAGTTTTTCCAACGGCGTGATCTAACATTGTATACTTACATATTATGAGAGGCTATACATATATTATAATATAGAAACGATTATTATATACCATTCAATTTTTAAGAGCAGCCGATCAGAATTGCTTTGCAAATGTATATGAATACACACAATGGCGGATTTACCCCTTTTGAGGCTCCAGGCGCAATTCAATTATGAGACCCCTGTGCCCCGAGTGCAATCGTTTTTTTTTCTTATTTCTCACTCTTCTTGAAAATTTCCTTTCGTCCAGAATTTCGTGGTTTCCTGTTTTTTTATGTCTCACGCTACCTTTGAACACAAAATGTTCTATCAAGAAATTTTGGAGATCAATCGAGCACAGCTATTGAATCTTCCAT
>JAGVSQ010006967.1:0-15780 GCA_022683975.1 Rhyacophila evoluta | reverse complement strand
AATTTAAAATCAATTTCCATCAAGCACCATCAGTCGAAAATATTAATTATTAAAAGGTTATCATTATTTTAATGATGTTAGGAATGCAACATTAAAGAAATATGGCAATATTCAGTAGTGATGTTTCGAGAAAACGATTTTTATATGCTACATACAGTTCAGGTGTAATCGGTTGAAAAAGCATTTGTTCAACCCTGGTGGCACACACTTATTGATGACAGGTTGTTGTAATCTTAATTGTTCTACTTTTTACTGAAAATGTCCAATAATTTACAGCATCTTAATTAGTAAATTATTAATATGTTGTCAAGCGAAGAATTAAAAGAATTTGCGGAATTCTTTCAATGAATCATTAATATCTTATCTGATACTGACGAAAGAGTAATTTAAGGTTCTGAAAAGCGGTTTAATGATAACAAAATAATCGTTTACCACGACTTTTTGCGACAAATTCGTAAAGTGCTCAGGATATTGTTGAAAAATGACCGTGTGACGCACACATGCAGTATTTCTCTTATTCGTGGCTAGATTATATTTAATAACATACCAGTATACGTAAAGCAATTATTTTTTTCCGTATAAAGACATGTAATTTTTGATTTATCATGATAAAGTAATTGCCAGTAGAGATATATTTTCCATAAAAAAAGTGTTTCTCAACATACAACGATTTATGCATGCGACCGTGTTTTTTACTGCAGCGTCTCGATACAGTGGGTCGATTGTCTAAAGATACTTAATGCAATTATTTTGAACTGAGTAGTCTATAATTGACATCCGCCTTAAGGTGCTACAGCCTGAAGTGCTACGTCATCTACTAGTCCTTTGAAATTTGCACTATATTGCGACGGTTACTAACGTTAAGAATTCGCAGTAAATTAGTAATCTATCTAGCCATTGCTGCCGAGATTAAACCGAACTTAGTCACCAAAATATATATGGCGACATCATCAGACATCTGTCTTACAAGTTGGATGAAAAAATACCGATTATTTAAGGAAAATTTTTATGATTTAGATTTAGGATGCCATATTTCCGTTATTACAGTATTTCAGAAGTTGTTCTAGTAACAACTAACATATTCCATGAACTTTGTCTTTTAGCATATATGACCTAAAATGGACAGTATTTTTACTGGATTAATCAATCCATTGCAGGCTTTTAAGTCTTGCATAATAAAGGTATCTACTTACGAGCCGTCACATTATTAAAGATACTTTATGCTAGCGAAAAGCACGCAAGGCGGATTGCATCACATGTTAACGTCTCATTTAATTTGCATTATAGGTATTGACTGGTTGCGTAAATGCCAGTAATTTCTCGATGCACAAGTAAAGCTTTTAATATTTCATACTTGACACCATGTAGACACTTCTCAAGATAACAAACTGATAATTCATAGATATTTTATTGGAAAATGAACAATTATTTTGATTTTCATGAAAAATTTTAACAGTAGTTATTGACAGTAGTAGTATTATAACGGAATTATTGTACAATATTGCTTAGCCATTAAAAAGTGAAAATATAAATAATATGTTGTAGTATTCATAACCTTTGTTGCATATATAATAATTAGATCGTCGCTTTAGCACCGGATATTGAAGGTTCAAGTTCAGAAGCGGCATTAAATAAACATAAATTGAGTGATAAATAGACAACCAACTACCACAAAAAACAATTCGTGAAGTGAATTCTTCACGTTGTTGAGATCTATATGCTTGACTTTCGGAGTCTCCAATGATGATAATATAATACATTTATTATAACCCAACGGGTTTATTGGATTTTTCTGTAAATATTTCGCTTGTGACCAATTGATCTGTATTTTTTTTTAATCAAAACAATTTTTCAAAAATTGTGGAATAGAATTCCGCCTAGTAAGCCACTATATATTTAAAATAATTTGTACGCCGTCTGGTGCAGCGAGAAAACAATTTATTACATTACGATAAATTTTTGCATAAGAAAAGCCAAGCGATGGTCACTTGTTTATTTAATTACACGACGATATTCTTTTTTTTTCAAGATCTGAAGTAATTGATTATCGATATAATTAAACTTAATATACTATTTGTCCACATAACCGTTTAGTAATGTGCTTCTCCCAATACTTACATCGGGTTGAATTTCAAAAATGATGAGAAAGAATCATTATAAAACGAATACAATGTAAATATACAGTAGCATTGCAGTAAAAAAATATATTTCACTGTCAATTCCATCCATTGACAAAGCGAAGAATGCAGTGGCCTGATCTTAAAATCGTTTTCCCAAAGAGCCTGGCCAAGTCTCTGCAGTCTATACGTACGTAATACACATGTACCGAAAAAATAAACAAAATGCATTATTATTTTTCCCGACAGGCAACTACTTACTGCACCGGAGAATAATGCGGTTCCGTTTTTTGCCTCATGCTGATGTCTGTAGCAATGACTCCATGCTTTTAATATAAATAACCATACATTGCATACCATCCGAGATGCTTTTAAATGTTCATTAATTATATACACGTACAATGCGAGAAAATATGCCACCGCGATTTTATATTAGTGTTAATTTGGTGTTTTATAATTCTTTTTTTTTCTACTTTCTTACTCTCAAAATTTAAGCTAATTTCACCTACAAGTCAAAAAACCTGCCCGTCATTTCCGATCGGGTCGTAAAATCTCTATTACTTGAAGTTCAAAACGTTAAAAATTTTCAAAATTTGGAATTATTAAACCTGTATGAAGTTGCTGGTGTCGAGTAGCATTGCGCGAATTCTAGATGTAAAGGTGATTCTATTTTTTACTCTAAACGTCCACCATGAAAGTGTGGTTGATAGCTAGTTACGTTTTTTGTGGTTGTTAAATTTAATATCTTGGTCTTTCTTAATATCTGAATCTACAACATCTGACATAAAAGGCTGAATTTTGGTATACTTAATTATTATAACCCTATTAAACTGCAAATTTCACTAATGAGATTTTTAAACATGCCTTGGATGGTATTAAAAGTCACGAATTACAGTTTCAAATCCATAAAAAAGATGCACATGCCAAAGTCATAATACAGTAAAATGATATAATATATAAAATTGGTAATAAAAGTATATCCAAGTCAAGTAAATAGCAAGAATTTAAATCCATAAAAAAATATCTTTCATTGAATAATTCTATGGTCACCCTATGTTTTATAAGAAAATCAGACCCACCGCAATAATACCAGCAAAACGTTAAACTGCATCCAAAGATGAACCGAAACACGAGCAACAGTTCCATTTTTTTTTTGTGCTCGTGTGCAATTGCGGTCAATGCAATTCAGAATTTTAAATCACAGTCATGACGCAAACACTGAAAAACAATGGGACATGTCAACGAGATGGTAAATAAACTTAAATCATTGAACCGAGTGGCGTATTTAAAGTACAGCCTGGAACGGGAAAATACGGTTTTTTTATTGATTTCGTTGAAACCTTTTCGCTGAATATGGCTCAGTAATATAATATATAAATAAGGAAGTGCCGCAGAATGTTCAGAATAATATTTGGACGATGATTTATATTGAGTGCTTATCACAAAAAATCTTCAGCATTAATGTAATCTTAAAATAAAAGGCACTAAAATTTACATATGTCGATTAATGTACAGATTTACGCCAACTGATGTAAGGACACAAAGAAACTAATAATATAATATTTACAATGTTTTTGATGTTTTTTTTACTCTTTTCTGTTTATTCAAAGTATTTATAGTTTCGAACCCTTAAATTGGAACAAGGAAAGTTAAATTGGAACAAAATGATATATATTCATACACATAAACACATATACGTTTAAATATGTATTGTATAAAAAATACATTGTACGTAGATAATACCGCCCGATGTATTGTAGGGGAAAATTGAGCAAGTTGTATGCCGCAAATAATCGCATGATTAATGGACATAACAAAAATAATAAATAATCGTTTCCCAGCAAGATTAATTGACAGCTGCTACAATGCGGATATTATTAGAATAAAACCAATGAAAAAATGTTTATCACGAGAATAATTGTATTTAGATTCAGATAATTTGAATTAATTATTACGTAAATTCATGAATTTTCAACACGCCAAATTATGAAGCTTTTTATTTTTTCTGCACCTAATATTAATATGATAAACAATGTACTGCTCATATTTATACTGCTTTTACTGCTGGAAGGCATTTTCCATCAGCACCCCGCATTGCTTTTGGCCCGCACCTTTTTTTGCTATATATCGTCATAAACACCTTGATCTTAAGGTTTTCAAAGTAATTTCTGTTTAGTTTTTTTTTATTTGAGACATTACAGGATTGCGTTAATTGTCGGCCAACCTCTCTCCATTGAAGTTCTATCTTTGCTAAAACTTTACACCGAGCACTGTGTGTCTCATAATCTTGTAGAAATAGTTTATAAAAAATCTATTTAATTATACCTAGAATAGATTTTCTCATATATATAGACTTTTATCAACGAATATCAGAAAGATCATATCGATTTAATTCGTTAAGGCTGGTTATAATTTTATATTTTAAAACTAACACAGAGTTTAAAAAAATGATTAATACATTATGACTTGTAAAAATATTCTTAACAAAATAATTTCGTTAAAACGTAGGAACCTTATGCCATTCACAATATTTTTTATTTATCTTTTTTGTCAATATAATCGAAATGCCATTAATAAGAAAGGAACCTTAATGTGTCCCTAATACATTTCCGACGTGAAAAATGAAAGCTCACAATGACTGAGCTTTTTGAAATATATTCTGTCGTCATGGGCTTTCTACTTTTGTAAAAAAATTAACACAATATTTTTCAGTAACAAAAATATCAGTATACAAAACATTTAGAAAAAAATATTCGACAACCGCAAAGTAGCGGTATATTTTTATACGTCTCAGTTTTAGAGACATCACGACATAATCTTAGAATATATGATCATCGTTGAATGCGTATTATGTACTGATATTCATTAAAGTTGTACGGGTAAAATAACTATGCGTTTTAAAAGAATTGAAGATATCACCCGAACAAAGATGTATATGGCTCATTCTTGCTGTTTTGAGTTGAGTATGAAACATTGTTATACGTCACATTATGCAGATTTCGGTGTCATCAGTATTTCAAAATTCTACCATTTGACGGAGATATGGCATGTTGACATATGGCCTTTTTTTAGAAAAACCACTGTGAAGCACATTTGTTTTCTCAGTTTCTTTAAAATCACTAATGTGACATACAACGTTGTTCGGATGACGACTTCAATTATATTAAGTCATAAATCAATTCACAAGTCAATATAAAAGTTACTTCACAGTTAAATTATTATTCTTACCGTGTGTTTTGGTGCATGTTGGTGTTCCACCTTCATATCTGCGCACTTGTTGAGGGCAGTGAGTCTTCTAAAGAGTGACTGGAGAGAGTCAGAGTCGAGGAATGGATGGTCACTCTGAACACCGGAGACATTTATCGGAAACTGCATGTCTGCAAAAAAAATAAGCCACATGAATTAACGCAATGATCAAAATATTGTTACATTCATATTGCCATATATTTTTCGATTGTTTACTAAGCTGAGTAGTGAATTTATTATAACGATGGCTTTTGAGTTCAGGGAATTCAATATATATTATTTATTACTGTGGAGGTTCATATTCTCAGACTCGAAGCGGAAATGGTAATGTAGCATATCAATATTTGAATTTTGTAGGTTGATCATTATCTGCATAATTTTGTCCCATAGATAGACAGCAAGTCATATAATATTTAGCGCCTAAATTAGCTGCAGTATTGCCATCGTGTAATTTAAACTAACTACATGATCTTTCCGCCACATGTGCTTAATGGGATATAACAACTGGATCTAATGAAGTATAATATCGGCATTATATTGCATGAATATCTAATAGATGACAACTTTATCATCTATAAAAAGTAAAAAAAAAACAGATATAATTACAATTGCGAAAAAAATTGAATTTAAAAAAGACCAGATTGTTGATGTAGATATTTTCTAACGCATGATATATCTTTTTTTGTTCCATAAATGTTGCGAAAGTGTAAGGGACTCAGCAGTGTGAGGAATGATAATCACCAAAGAAATGGAGTATATGGACATCCATCCGCATTGTGAAAATTTATGTTGACACATTTTTTTTTGCGAAAATTAATTGTCAGCCATTTGCTCAACCCAATAGGCATCTGATCCTGTACATTAAGACTTTTTAATATATAGCAGCTATGGGAATCAAGCCCACACTCTCCGGTTACGAATATCACACCCTAACTTTTCGAATAGTATCTCTATAGTGCACTTGTAAATGTTTTAAATCAAAATGTGGAGAACAATGTTATCAAACGATAAATAAAAACTCGGAAAAGAGGCAGTTTCATTGTTGACGCTTAGGTATACAATAAACTTTATTCATGAAGAGAAATAAAAGAAAGTAATGACGAAGAATTATATTTGTGAAATATGTTACAGGCGTTTTATAAACGGAGTGCGAAATAAATATCTGTCATACGAAACCATATGGGCGTAGGCAAAAGTCCACACATATATGGTGGCATCACGAGGGCGGTGAGCGAACGTTAATTCGATGTCATAAATATAATTAAAACTCGTTGCAACGAATGGATTTCACAATGCAGCGATATGGGTGAATGAACACAATAATTATTTTAACGATATAGGTATCAAAGTATTATGTTTTAATAGGATTACATGAATAAAGAAAAGTATAGCTTTGTGAATGAATATATTATCCATCACCATATATTTTTTTGAAAAATAGATATGATACAACTGTATAAAAACAAAAAAATGGATAAATAATTCATTCCTAAAAATGTATGAAGCGTTTACAATAAAATATAATGATGGATTATATCGTACATACGAAATTTAGAAATTCCACAGATTCTTGAAATTGCAGTAAAAAAACTAACAAAACCAGGCAAGCTGTAACCATTATGTAAAAGCAGACGAGGTTGTTTTCCCATTCATTTCTTATGTTCTGCATTTTTCACCGCAATATTACGTAGTTTCCATACATTATTTAGTCATATTGTATCAATAACACGTATAATCTTTAAGGGAAAAAATCCAATTTATGAAATATGTATTTTGATTATAAATATATTATAACTGTAACACCAATATTCCCTGATATAAATACTAATTGTCAGAATAATTTTGAGAATACTTATTTACGATACGTATTTTGGTGAGAGCTTTCTTTAGAGTTTCATTAACTGTAAGTATTGCTTCACTCTTGATAATTTCTAACTTCATGCTGCTAACTTTTTAAAAGGTTTTCAATGAGTTACAATTTTATGGGAAAACCAAAACGAAATCGAATATTTTATCGTAATAAAAAAATTAAATATCCATCACTTATCGCGAAAAAGCGAATGGTAAGAATTATATAGTATTTCATACAGACATGAGATGTACCTATGATAAATTTCTTTTATTCTAAAACGCGTTTCCGACAACGCACTGTAAGAATCCTTTTTTCAATGAAATTTGATCTAAATTTGTTGCATGGACTACGAAAATCGAAAACTGATTTCAAAAGACATGTATTTTTTTCAAAATTAATACAATTTGACTGCTTAGTATTGTGAAATCCTTTTTTTCGAATTTTTTAAATTTTTCTCTATATTTTTCCGGATCACAAACATATTTCACGTCAATTGGTGTTCAATACATGATAGAAAGAAGAACAATATGAGAAGTCTTAGATATGGATGATATGACAAAAGGTTGCACAAATAATATATTATACAATGATTGGAGGAAAGCCGTGGATGAAATTAAAGCTCGGCTCATCTGTGGCGCAATCGAACCTTTTCATAAAAACTGTTTTATTAGTTTTTTGTTGAAACATTCATAAGATTAATATGGACCCAAATAAGTGCCATTTATATTTTTGATTAGATACGCTATTCTTGTATTGTACTTAAAAAAAGATTTTATTCATTGGAGTAATTGAAAGGAAACCAAGAATGTGTGATATTACCAAAAAGTCCCACAGGGCGTATGAATAGAAATGTTATTAACTATACGAAACGAAAAAGCGAAAATTATTAATATCATCCAAATAACATAATGGCATGAACTAATTTGGGGATGATTAATGTTTCTATGATCATTTATTATCTACCTGAGGTCTATTCAATTTGATTCTTTGACCTTAGGTATAAAGAAACAGCATTGCTTAAAGGTGTTTTGTTAGCCAGACTTTGGTATTTGTTTAAGATTATTACGATAGAGAATGAAAATAACACACTCATATAAAGATACCACGATTATTTATTTAAAACAATCTGAAAAATAATTAGTTATTTTTAAAATGTCACGAGACAAGTAGTCATGTATTTTCTTGTTTAATTATGGGTGAAATGATTCCTGGCCATTTTAAATGAAAAAATTTATAAAACAACGGCAAAAATATTCAAATGCACTATCAATATGAAAGTAAAACGATTGAGAAATAATAATTGTGATTTATTAAAAAAAAAGCGTCAAATGAATATATATCCACAATTTTTATCAATATTGATTTATTCTATCATGATATAGTATGAAGGTGCACAAAAAATATTGTCTGTTGTGAGTTTTCGGCATAATTTATGCATTCAATATGTTTATTTAGGAAAAGAAATGCAAACAAGACAGGCCATTTTGTTACGTAGTTGGTTGAAAGTCACGTACAGTTTTCTGATTGCCTGCTCGTGCTTTTTGCAAAATTTGAAAACAAAAATCAGAAACAAAAACAAGCGCGTACTTTTAAAGTATCTCTACCATTAGTTAAAGCTTAGGGAAGATTTTTCGCTTTATTTTCTCAAGTAATTTTATTGTGAAGAACAACAATCACTTCACAATATTATTAGTTTTATACCATGACTAGATGAAGGTATCAAAGATTACGATAACTGATTTCAAATTCAAATTTCACAGCTATCTAATCGAAAATCGAGTGGTGGATTGCATTAATGCGATTCTGAAATCGATAAAAAAAAATTATTTCCAAAAAATATACGTTGAATTATAGTATACATAATACATTCTTTATACTGTATCTCTCCAAGAAAAGTGGAGCATATCAATCTCAACCAAAATATTTTTATATATTAAAGAACAAATTAATTTTTAAAAAATTAGATATGTCGTGCTTTATAATAATTTGAAATCTTTAACAGAGTTTTTCATAATCTAACTTGATAATTTTCGTACCGTCATAATGTATGTACGAATTTATAGGTTTTTCTGAATATACAGTAATATTAAATCATTATATACAATATTACAATGAAAGGAAATGTCGATATTTGGAGGTGATCATAGCGCGGAGAATTTCAAACCATTATATATATATATTTAATCATGTATGCTCTGAAACTGGAGTATATGGATCTTCGCAATGTGAAGACATATCTAGACAGGTTATTTTTCACGGTAATCACTTTTCAGGAAATTGCTAAGCTCAATGAGCATCCAGAGTCCTACATTTTTGAATTTTATGGTGTAATATATGATACTTTTCAGTCGATAATAATATTTTGTATGAACTTTACTTTTTTCGTGAAACAGGTTTTATTGTAAAACTGATAAGCTTTTTTATAAATATAAATATGTTCAGTTTTTTTGTAATATATTAATATGAGGAAGATTTAATAAAAAATAATTGATAGTTATGTAATTTTGATTAAGGATTACATTAACACAGCTAATCGTCAGTCAAATATTGTTGGTACATATTTTTTTTGTACATACAATAATATGAAAGATTATTTGACAAGGACAAAGAAAAAAAGTTAATAATGATGAAAACGAAATTCCAGAACTTAATAATCTTCATAATAGGCAATCCGAATATCGATATTGTGATGTATATTCGAGAGAGAAAAATATATCCATCAAATTTGCGAATTCCGTCGACGAAGTTAAGTCGATCGAGAAATTCGACGAAAAGTTTTTCCGTCGATTATAACAAATGTATTGAAGAAAAAATCCATTTAGTACGTTAGGCCTGGGTAAATGTGATACGAGAATAAAAAGGTTACGCTTATTCAAAAATGGAAGGGAAAACTTCCAAAAAACTTATTATACTCCATGACTATGAAGGAGCGAAGATAATGTGTAGCGTATCAAAAATATCAACGAATGTAAACACATATTGTACGAGAGGAAATCAATAAAGTGAAAGATATAATTCAACCCTTTGTATGCTAAACAACTGTGTATCATTTTCCAGGATAATTACAAAAAAAAGATTGTTTTGAATTTTGGCGATTAACTTTTTAAGCCACGCACAATTAATAAGAGGGGTAGTATATTTATAAACAATGCGATGATTTTGCTATGAAAAATAATTATAAATAGTAATTTTTGTCGCTAGGATTCTTCAAAAAATATTACATTAGAAGAAAAACATTACAGACTTGAATTATTTTTATTTATATTTACTTATAAAAGTTACTGTACATTCAAATATTCTACAGTTGGTTAATCCTTCACAGTTAATTAGTTTGTCGATAGCTATTTAGATTTATAGCAATTTTCATACTATCGATAAGACCATAACACTTCATACTGTCAAATGTATGGTAAATTGAAGTTCAGGCGAGTGAATGCCAATCAAATAATGGTTACATAATACAGTATGAATCAAACTAAGTAGATATATGACACGAGGTTTCGATATTATGATATAGATTATACACTATAGTCTCAATCGGATATTTCTCTTCGTCTGGTCATTAAAAATACATTTAGAGGACGCAGGCAATATAGAAAATAGGCTGATATAAAAAAATTATGAAGTTAAAAATTTGAATCGTGCATTCACGAGTGTGCAAATTCAACATGAAATATGGATTCACATTTACAGTTTGAAAAAGCAATTTGCCTTAAAAGCGGGAGTTTTTGTGTCATGTGTATGTACGTCAAAAAGCTTGGGATTGTGCTCTTGATTATGTATGTGAAAAATAATTCACAGCGACCTTAATTGGACAAAATACAATGTTTGTTCGCCACTTCACTTAAATTAAACAAACAAGTTTCATCATCAATTAGTGAAAATTATCAGTCGATTATAAATCGAGTATCGCTATATATTATAGTTTTATTATCCTAAATAATATTAATAACAAAAATGTTTAGGGCTTAACTCATTATTCATTCAATATTTTTTTGTAAACTTGTTATTACAAATTCATTGCAATACTTGGCTGCATACAATATTTTTAGTCTCTTATTGATCGTTAGTGACGATGTTTAGAGTAAAACAGTTGACTTAGAAATGGCCACCAAAATGATGTGTGACAAGTTCACGTCGCTACTGTTCATCATTTTGGAGGAGTTCCAGTGACAGACATACACATGTATTTTCTGTTTCATAATAAATGTAGGTATATATAATATAGACATATTGTACTAAGCCGTTATTATATTAAATTATAAATTGTTATTTTATCAAAAAGCAGAGGATTGCTATACAAAGGCGTTGCGAACTCGGCCGCACATATCTGACCACGCTATTTTAACATTGCTATTTGCTATTTAACATTGATTTTTTTTATCGGACGTTTATCTATTTGATCCCTTAAAAGGAGCCACCATTCGAGGACGAATATTCATCTTTGATAGAGAAGTAGCGGTTTATTTGTGATTACTATCCCAGGGTAAAACATTTTTAACTAACATAAACTGAAACATTGTAGAAATTCGAAGAAATTGTATTGGAAAATTAGACGAAAAATTGTTTATTCATATTTCTTTAAAGTTGGTTAAAATACATTTTAAAACGCGGATAATTTATGATACCTCATACGTATCAAATACTTTTATAAGATATGTATATATTCAAACAGATGAGAATAATTCATGGTGCGAGTGAAAAATAATGTAAATATTGTATTATGAAGTCATCTAACATTGTCCATCCATACATTAATAAGCTTTATAAGGCTCGAAAGTGCTAGTGAATAGCGATTATATACAATAACTAACAACTTCTTGATTTCGTATTTTTAATTTACAATCAAAATATTGGCGTTCTTTGTATGAATATGACAGAATTCACAGTAAAATTCCGAAAAAAATAAATTAAGTTTTATATCTCTTGCTGTATGATAAATCATAAAGTGTTTGTAAAGTTAACGGCGTTGGAGTCATTTGATCTTCTTTTACTAAATTTAAATCGAAAATTCAATATTCCAGCCCACTACTGATACATATTTTCTCCCAATAACATTAGATTAATACACGAAATTACTCGAATTAAAAGACGAACGATTTCATAAATATATTACTATACAATAAAATTATTAAGGTCGAAATTTCTTCATAGTTGTGTATTGTATACATTTTTAATTGTGAATTTTATTTTTGAAGATAATCCTCGTTGTCACGGTAAGTCATAAGCCATTTCGATTCTGATACAGGTTTTTAGTAATTGACCCCGGTCAATTTATATGGACTTGTTATAATATTATATCTCTGACATATTTTGTTTGGTATCCCCGATTGTCATTTAGGCCCTTGTGTTTTTGAGGAGTCAAGAAAAGAAAATCCGACGTCTCTGAATTTGTCATCTGGAAAAATATATTCAGGCGGTGGAAACAATTTTTCAAATAAAATGAAAAAAAAACATCGTCGATATTTTATCATTTTTTTTATTATATTTCACTGTCATTATTTTATTTGATCGCTTACTGATATATACTATACTTTTAATACACACATCTGAATTTAAACTTTATGATTTAAAAATAAAATTATGGTTAAATATAATAACAACAAACAACAACTGTCTTAAACTCAAAACTAATTGATTTTTAAATTTCCATATATATCCATTTTTTATTAAATCTGCGTTTCACTCTGCGTAATTTTAGGCTGTACATATTTTAAGTTGACAAAGTTTTGAGGTAGTTTGTTTTATTATTCACCGCAGAGTAATATGAAATATCATCTAGCGTTTGATAAAAACTTCATGATACTTGTTCAGGTTACATGTCGAATATCGGTCCTTTCTTAAATTTATTAATGTCAAAAGAAAGATGATGGACTTCTGCTTTTTCAAAAAAAAAATGATAAGACTACAATGACGAAAAAAATAAAACGAAAAGAGATATTGTATTCTTGGAATAGTACTTTGGATTTGGTTTTTGCGTATTACCCTCAATTTCAGTTTAATATAATATTCCAATAAAATGGATGGCTTAAGCTTATCCCTTTAAAATATGAAATATCGATATGGCATGACGTTACATTTTTGTTTTGTTTTTGGATGAATATTGGTGATGGTTATTTTTGTTCGACGTTATTTAATCATCAAAATAGAAACAACACATATTGATTGAATTTCAGTTTCAAGCGTCACTTTTGACAGGCAAATTTAATAGTGCGTAGAATAATATATATATTTTTACTATATCCATTCTGAAAGTGGAGCATACGAACTCAGAAGGTTTGAATATGCTCACTCCAGAAATAGAGAATGCGGATCTCCGCAACGTGAAGACACTCTTTTTCTCTCGGTAGACAAGAGATTAGATTACACGCTTTAATGTCGAAGATTGCAAGTTTGATTCTCACAACTGCTGGGTTTAAAAAATGGAAAGGTACAGGACTTTATACCCAATGGGTTAAAAATTTTGTTGACAGCCAGGTTTTTTAAAATAAGGTTTGAAAATAAAGTAACAAAATTCAGTGAAAATCTTTTAAACTATGACACGATTATTTTCAGCGCAATTTAAATCTTTCAAAATATAAAAATGTCTGAATATATTATAAGAATATATAAGTCTATTATTATTGTTAATTGACATTTATTTGTATCTTTCGTTACTACAAAACTATAGTGTTAATTTAAACCATGGAAAATAAGTAAATAAAATTAAAAAGTTCAGTTAAAGCGCATAACCGTGTAAGGCACAAGAAAAAACATTAAGTAACCGACGTTTCTGGTTATCCAGCAGTGGATGTATAGTTTTTGCGGATGATGAATGGCATAAATATCTGTCAAAATATCTACATGAAAATACGAAGATAAGTTGTTTTAGGAAAATTACAACTGGTGACTAAATTTAAATTAAGCGATGTCAACGTTTTACTTTTCTATTGTAATCATTATTTTTTTGAATACAATAAATAGAAAAGAAAACGCAGCTTTTGCTTACTATGCTCATCTTCAACAACAATGAACATTGTTTCCAATGACTAGAGAAAAAAGCGGATGTCGACAAAACCGGATATTAAAATTCAAAATGTAACATGGCGATTTGCCGAGCCTCAATGTATCTCCGTTGCCATGACAATAGAATGACGACATCTAATTCTACCTCGAATTCTAAAACATTCTTTTTAATTCGCTGTAATTATTCAGCTTTTGAATGTCGTTTTATATATCTACCACAAAACTACTCGCCGGGTTGTCTATTCAAATAAAAATAACAAAATTAAACAAGATATCTTCAAGTGGACCAAAAGTTTTACATAAAACGATTTCAATTGAATTTTAAGCAAGCATATAGCTTAGCTTACGTTATAAAAAGTTAAATCATTCTAGCATTTGTACTAAGACTTGAAGTCTAGACGAGTCATTGAATAAGCATGAAAGCAATAAATTTGCGAAAATTTCATATCAAGTGAAACAGTCTCTAATATCTATTTATTAACCAAAATTATTTCACTAAAATAATGTAATTTATATTAATATAATATATTAGTCTGCACGAATCTACGCCGGTGTTTTTTGAATTAACTTGAATTGGCTCGTAATTTGAAATTATTTTTATCTTGTTTTTTTCGACACAGTTTGCTTTTTCGGGTGGAGTAAGCATATAAAGTATGTTTATTAAGTATCTTTCAAACATTATTTACAAGAAATACCTGGGCTTCTATGGAAATATATAAACAATATCGTCGTTTTTTTCTTCAATTCACAAATCGGAAAAGTGACATGCCAACCATTAAATACTTGCATGCACATGATAAAGCTAAACTAAAAGCAGTTTTGTTCATTCTTCATATTCCAAAAATAGCAAAAACGACTCCGAAAAGATTGTGGTGGAAAACTTTCACAAAAAGCACACGTCACCAGAAAGTAAAGTTTGACACATAAATCCCGCGAACACCGTTAAGTGTCACCAGCTGGAAAATTGTGGCACGTTCGCTTTTTCAATATGGCGGAGCTGCGGTTTGTTGTGTTCACAATTTCAAACTATGCATGAGTGACTGCTTCCATGAGATAAATATTTTAACACAAAATAGAGCTGGAAAAGCTTCAACAAATTTCAATTACTTACTGGCAAGCATATTATGTTAACAAAATAAAATATTTTTTTAATAAAAAAATATAATTGAATCGAATTACAAGCACATTTCCAAGATGCTTCTCTGAGGACTAAAAACACAATGTGGACGGTAAGTTGACTTGTTTAATAAAAATTGTAGAACGTTTTACAGTATAAGATTGGAAGGACCAACACCGATTGTATTATATTGTATGTATGTAATATTTTCAATTAATTAGATCGATATAAAATTAAATCATGATGGCAATTGAAAGGATACCATTCCTAATCGAGTCAGCGATCGGCATTTAATATTAAACTATTATAATATTCTTCACTTTCGGAGAGGAAAAAATTCAAAATTCTATTATGTCTCCCCGGTAGCGTAGTTGGTAGCGTGCGCGCTTAGCGATCCGGGGAATGCGGGTTCGAATCCCCATCTGTCGGATTTTTAAAATCCG
>JAGVSQ010006966.1:0-15780 GCA_022683975.1 Rhyacophila evoluta | reverse complement strand
CATCTAAGATAAAAAAAAAAAAAAATTAAACAAACCTTTAATTATAAAAAGTACAGTGGCTTACTTAGAATTTTACCACTAGAGAGATATCAAATATATTTTCAACTATCGAAATAATATATCGAATTACTCATATCGCTCGTCGAGTGTAATATTGTCATCATTCAAAAATTAACATTTTCAACGGATTTAAAATACTATTAGTATGTGCAGAAAGTACTGTGTATAGCGGGGTTTCCCAAACTATGTTCCGCGGAACACTGGTGTTCCACAAAGCCTGGCTATGTGTTCCACGACAATTTGGAAAGCTTTTATACACTGTAACAAATGTAAAGATTTTCTTACTAGTAAGATATACCCAACCTAAAAAAATAAGTGTTCCGTTGAAATTTCCGGGTCTGCGAAGTGTTCCATTGCAGAAAACGTTTGGGAAACCCTGGTGTATAGTATGATAGACTATTTGCTTATCAATAAAAATGTAATATTGAATTAATCACACTATTTTTTAATAAACAATACAAAATAACAATTAAGTATTGAAAAGCACATACACTGCCTATAAAACGTAAGCAGGCGCCTTGCTATGTTTGTATAAAGCAGTGCCGCACTGTGGGCAAGAGGCGACTTTTAACAATCTATTTTTTGGTGATATATTTACTGGTTCGTAACTTACGGATGTTTTACTTTCTAATTCTTTTATTTTATATATGGATTTTATATTTCATAGTGAATATACTTGCTTTAATTGTAAAATATCATTGCTCATAGAAATACTACCGAATTTATTTTATCTTTCTTGTAAAAAATGCGCACATTATATACAGGCGCTCCTGTGCAGTGTATAATCTGTACACTAGCACGGCGCAGGTCTACTAAAAAGAATCATGTGATGTGTAGATTAAGAATTAAAATGAGCAGTGTGATATTAAATTAACTTCGGAATTTTGACTCCATGTTTTGGCGGGACCGGAAGACAGCCAACGGGAAGTTAAAAAAAAGCTAAGCGGTGTTAGGAAGCAAGTGACAGCACCGTTCTTTTAGTTTACCATATGGACATCCGAATAGCCATACGTCTGATAGTATATTGATTTTAATACTTATCTTCCGTAAATCTAGTGGAAACAGTTTTTGCAGCGACAATTTAAACAAGATCATCAGTTTTGAAACACTGATGTGTAAAACCGGTATCTCTGTGTAACATCATCCATTCGTTCATCCATCCGTGCGACATGGCCATGGAAAAAAGATGCTAGAATAAAGGGCCTCACGCAACATCGTCGTTGGGGAGTTAATGTCAATTCACTTAACAACGCTTAATGTCGGAAATAGTATTTACATGGCATGACTAATCTATTGAGTAACCAATTGACGAGTACGACCTCTCTGTTGCGAAAGAAAAAAAACTAACTTTGACCAGGTGTAACGCACTTACTGCTATATTTTTTGGGTCAATTTGGAATTATAGGGATAACACATAATTATTCAGTTTTCAAACCCGGGATTTTTCATACCGGGATCCCGGGATTTTAGGATTGGATTGAACTGTATGATACTTTTTTATGATATTTATAATAGTACACATAAACAATACATAATAACAATAATTGATTAAAAAAAACTCGGGCTCATACTGGATGTGAAGACGTTTACAGATTATTTTTCTTATTTATCTTCTGTATAGTTTTTTTTAATAGCGGTACAGATTTCGCATTGCAAGATTTCATTTTTTTACGCAGCACCTTGCTTACAGTTATTTATACCATTTTTTTTATAATATATGCGTTTTTTCAGTTATGACTATGTGTTGTTTTTTAGGATCATGTTTTACAAGATTTCGAAATTTCGGATTCGGAAATATGTAGATTTTAGATAAAATTCCTAGACTATTTATAAATAGTGATAAACATCTCAATTAAAAAGTTATCATTTCCTCATTGCAATATAAATAAAATTTACATAGTTTTATTTTAAAAACATTTTGACGCTTCTGTAGTTGCGTTTGGAAGGCAATTACAGCTAAAATAAGAAGAATGTACAATACACTCTTAAAGCAAAGGTCAGGCACTTTATTTTTTAACGTAATTAAAACTTAAAATAACGTTCTCGTACCGTTACTAACTTTAATCAAATATTTAATATTAATTATCGTAAATGACCTAATGTGATTAATTTTAAATTGCTTTCAATTTTATACTTATACATTATTAATTTTATCCGAAATTAACACTTTTTTACATTGTATAAATACACGAATTAAAAAATGTACGTTAATTGCCATAAATATATATATAATATCTTTAAAGTTGTCTATTCCTTAAGAACAAGTTCCTAACGAATAGAACGTTTTTTTATGTATAATTTTATGAACGATACGTTCATTCCTTCACTCGTTCCACAATGCGTTCAATTTTAGATGAATATCGTTGTTTGCAATTTGTATTGCATTCTAATCTACCACCGTTTTTTAAAATTGATGTTACCCATTTTATTTTTCGCAAGTTGATTCATTGCTAGTTTTTGTTATGGCTGATAAAATATATTAAAGCTTGCACAATCGTTATTATTATGTCTGATGAATTATTATATGTTCCAGTTCACATTGTAATTAATTATCACGTTTCAAACAGATGTTTTAAGTTATATACGTAATAAGTGCAATAAAAAAATCGATGCAACAGACTTCAGCTTCCATTTAAAAAAGTAGACAGCAAAATTTATTTATTTATAAAGTAATTAATTCTGTCTACTGCTAATTCTCAGTGGTGGTTTTTTTTATACTGCTACTATGACAGTGTGTTTTATTATATAATGCAAACTTTAGAATCTAGATTAACAGGAACGCAGTCATAGTCATAATTGTTGAAAGTGAAACCACTTTGTAAGACTTATAATTTGGTTAACTACTGATGGTCGGAGATTTTCTAGAAATTCAACGAGTACTTCATGCTTGTTGATGTCTCATTATTATAACTACATCGTTAATTATACATTACACATAGGCTTTGTCAAGAAACTTTTCCGTCTTTCAATTAAAATAAAGGGTCGACAAATTTAACATATCGAATTATTTGTAATGATATTATTATATTAGATGATTTTATTATGTAATATATACGATACATGTAAGCTATTAAAAACCACTCTAAATTTTGTTGAGAAATTAAACAATCTATTATTATTACTATTATTTAAAAATTGCAATATTTATTATCATTAAAATTAAAAGACAATTGTTGCAAAATATTCATTAATATATTTAAAATATAACGTATGAAGTGGGCTATACACGATCATGTAAAGATGCGCATGTTTGAATTAAGGATCATAAAAATACGACGACCATAGATTAAAGAATTTACAATATTTTAACACTATTATTTTATTATTTCCGTTTTACAAACCACACAATGAAAGCGATGAAGTAAAAAAAAGACTATAAATACCGTTCAGACTTGTGTCTCTCCAACATTAGTTAAAATTACTAATTATCGATTGAATACGTTTAATATTATTTTCATACCGTTTGATATTTTATTAAGCACGTTTTTTAAATAGTAAAATTGTATTAACACTATTTTAGTTTCGCTTTGTAATATAAATCATTAACTTTCAAAACCCATGGTGCATTTTGTTGATCAAATCGAGCATGTCAATATTGAGCGATAATAATAATTGAAGCTGCATCCCATATCATGAATGGTTTATTTTCATTTTTTGTCGGTAGATGGCCGGCCTTATAGTTTATATCAAATACACGCAGGATTACCTAGAATAAGTAGATTTTCGGTTTTCAGGAAAAAAAATAATGATCACACACAAATGATTCTGCATGCAAACTTCAACGCGAGTAGACCTCTTAAGACTTGACAACGACTTGTGTATTTTTTACTTTAAGCCAATCTCGTTTCGATAATTACTACTTCTCATTTAAACTATTGCGATGTAACTGAAGGCACTTTAACAAGATTAATAACAATAATAAAAAATAAATAAAAGGCATTGATATTGAAACAAACAATAGAAGACCATAATTTTTATTATTGTACATTTATAACTTCTATAACTTTTACAATGCACGACCTGCCTAAAATGTTGAGTTATATTTACAAACAAAATAATCTAACATTGAATGAATCAAGTCGTTGCAACACAAGATAAGCCCACACATTTTAGTACTAGTAATTTGTAGGTGTGTTAACCGGTAAATAGTATCGATTCCTAAAATCGGTCTGCTTAAAGTCACTATATCTATCCATAAATAAAAATGTTCGTTTGTTCAAAATCGTATATCTCCGAAAGTTCTTTATCGATTGCTTTGAAATTTTGACACAACGTTAAATTTAAATATGCGCGTATATTTGTCTGTCAATTATTACATAGATATTACACCTGTGACTGGTAAAACATGTTTTTTTGAAAAACAGCTTGACTAGACTTAACTAGACTGGGCCACAGTAACGCATGGCCGGGTACAGCTAGTAATAAATATAATGCCATATTTCGGTGCATACCACTCTACCTTATACTTACATAGTTCTAATATGTATAGCATATATAGTGAAATATAATTTGAAGAAGTGCTAAAAGTGTCCTGAAGAAACCTTCAGTGATGTACATTTCACACTAGATTATACGTACAAAATTAATTTTCTGTTGTTAAAATAGTAAAATTTTTTTTACCCAGTCCACTCCGAAAGTAAAATATATGAATCTACACAATTTGAAGATATTAGGTGTAGAGACGGGGCATATAGATTCCACAATATGAATATTGTTAGATTTTATTCACCAGAATTGACTGCGCTAAGCGTAAGGCGTATTAACTCCTGCATTTTTATTTTATTTTAATACAGTAACTGTTAAATCGAACCTGCAATATCTTATTTTGAAGCGCGCACGCTAAGCTTTTGGCTTTATTGTACATAATATGAAATATCTACTAATGCCAGATAGAGATACATCGATCGTTAATAATTTACCGTCGAGGCAATCTACGCCCAAATCTAGCTTATATTCAATCGTTCTTCAAATCTTCAATTTATAATGTGTAATGTTCTCATCATGGAAAATAAATCAAATCAAATCGATAACACCTTGACATAATTTAAATTATCATCGTTTCGTTTTAAAAAGTATTGCAATAATACACATGAGTAAAAAGTCGTTGTTAATGAAATAATCATTACTAACATTTTTCTAAAATCAACTTTTTCAATAAAATGAACTAATACGCCAAATATGTATATTTTAAAATTATAATTTACTCCAATATATGGCTAATAACATGAGGAAATCATACAAACATGATTAAAATCTATGATTTCAATACATAAAATAATCTTAAACGCGATTATCTCCTTAAAGTATGTTTGCGAGTTTAATAATTATTTCATTAACAAAGATAAAATGCTTAATACATATGCTTATTTATACGTTATTTCTATTTATTCATTCACCTTTTTATTGATTATGAAGAAGATTCAAGACTAGAAAGACAAAATAAGAAACGATGCGGTAATGCAAGGAATTAGGCGTAATATTATCTATTTACATAAGAATTTTATATATTTGATATAAATATAATGTATTTAAAATGGATTGTACAATGTGTCAACTCTTCAGCTAATAAATGAAAGACGTCAGGCAGAGGGTACATCAATATTGATTGAAGAATCTAAC
Source organism: Rhyacophila evoluta (assembly GCA_022683975.1). Classification (NCBI taxonomy): domain Eukaryota; kingdom Metazoa; phylum Arthropoda; class Insecta; order Trichoptera; family Rhyacophilidae; genus Rhyacophila; species Rhyacophila evoluta. Next base: position 10,101 of record JAGVSQ010006966.1, on the reverse strand, counting down.
AACAAGCCTTCAGAAGACCTAAATGTTGTTTATCGTTCAATTTTCCGTTCATGACGACAGTCGTTTGGATGATTGCCAATACTCGTAGATAAAACGGCACGTAACCCTTTTTCTACTATGATGACTTTACTATCATAAATAATTCAGTAATACATCGAAATAGTGTTATTACAGTAAATAACATAACATATTCCTTATAATTTAACTACAAAAAGTGTTCACCGATTAATAAATACGTTTACCAGGTTGCTGGATATTACGGATTCAAATCTCGCAGTACTGGATATCTAAATATGATTGTCTGATAAATAATTATTATGAAACAATAATCTGACCGGATTAATTAATTTTCAATTATATATAACATCTGCCTAAAGTGCCCACCATCCACAAGCCTTGTCCTTACACCTGGTCCCAATCAGGCGTATCCCCAAGCTCTGATATCGAGAAGCAATCTACTTTATTTGACGGGAATGTTCCGGGAGTAAAATAAATTACCCAATACTTAGGTTGCTTTGTACTTAAGTGTGCCAAATCTAAAAGAAGAAATAATGATAAAAAAGCTAATTGAAAAAATATTAAGACCTATTTGGTTAAGCTATTCATGTGAAGAGATAATCCCGGTTGCCGTATAATAAAACATCTATACTTAAAGCGAATATCGTTTAAAAAATATATTATAATTAAAATTCATTCTAAACGTTGAATATCAGCCATATTTTATTAAAATATTTATTATTTGAATACTATCGCATATGACAAATTAAATTAAAAAATAGTATGGCATGCCAGCGCCTACTCATATTACTCAAACTAATGACGCTCAATTCAACATTACTTGATTTACAAAAACATCATTAAACTTTAATATATTTCGAGAATATATATGCAAATAGGCGTGTGCATAAAACATTTTATTAAAGGTATGTAAATGACAAGAATATGATTACTTGAAGATATTGTAGCGTATATATGACTAACATGGAAAGAGTTGGGTAAATATACGTGATAAAGTGCTCTTTATTGCGCGCCGCCACTTCGTCCTTATCCTAAATTACAATTCGATCATAAACGCAAATTACACAATACCGTTATTTCATTACTTAGTCATCGATAGATTTTATTTTGTTTCGCCGAGAAAGTATCGTAACTATAGCTGCATGTATTATATTAAGTTCAGAATAGTGTTATTTAATAATGTACGCGAGCATAATTTTATATGCATGTAAAATTATTAAACCATATCGAAACATAAATTACAAATATTGATCCAATAAGACGCAGTGCAAAAAAAATCATTGGCGTACGTATTAAGAATGAAATTTAATATTATATCGACTGCAGAATGACAAAAGAACGTAACCGATAAAGAAGAAATTTTACAGCAGGCACAACATACGTTTATTTAATGATTTTGGGTCAAAGTGAAAATGTTGAATAGACAAAATTTTGAGGTGCATAAAGACTACAACCGGTGTTTTATTTACTCAAAATGATATTAATTGTCATGAGTGACATGACGTTTCCGTATTTAAATGATCTTAAACGTTTCTTAAGTTGCAAGTCTACGGTTGTCGTGTGATTATTGGAAGATTCGTTAGATGAGTTATTATATCGACAGTAGAAAATATATGGAACGTATCTCGCCCACAACAAATTTTACAGAAGGCACAGAAAACTTTTATTTAATAACTTTGGGCCATGTCAAAATATTAACTAGATAAAACCTTAAAGCACGTGAAAAGTAAAACTGTTTTCTTTTTTATACGATGTTCGCTTCCAACGTGGAGTATATAGATCTACACAATGTGAAGATATCCAGCCCGCAAATGGAGTATATGAATCTCCGCAATATGAAGAGGTTTTGAAAGATTATTTTTCACGAGAATTGTTTGCCAGGTAAATATTCAACCCAATGGGCATCCAGTCCTACATTTTTCGGATTTTTAAAATCTAGCAGACGGGGAATCGAACCCGTATTTCCCGGAGTTTAATAAGTTATTTAAGAAAAAAACAATACAATTGATGTAATAGAAGTCCTTTTCCCTGGACAAAAAATTCACAGGCCGTCATTTTTTATAAGTTTTTATTCAGAATCGTTTTAGACAGTGACCGTCTTTATTGCTATTTCTATCCAACCAATGCCATTTTTTGTAACTTTGTCTCACCTTTTTTCAAACTTAAAAGCTAAATTTAGACACTAATTCGATATTTGTATCTTACGCCCCTTCAACTTGACAATAACGTGTATCAAGTTGTATACATTGTGATTATCGAAAAAAACTCAGGGTTACATCCTTTTGCCTTGTTACAGTCGAATTATATATTCGAGTGTAATCTGAGAAAGGAAATTAAATCACAGTGGATTTGATAGGTACGGAAATTGGGCGGTCGTGTGTCTATTAACTTGCCATGGAGATATAAAACTTGCCCGACTTTGTTTTTTTTAATGCATCTATTCTCTTATCTAACCAAATTAATATATGTCTGTCATGCAATATCCGCAATGCTTTTTATGACTCCGCGGGTCTCCTCTTTGAAAGTAAAAGTCAGGCCGTGTATAGTATGTTCAGTCAGTATCGGTCAAAATTAACTCGATACCGGTCCGGATCAATTTCGGTTTGGTTTATTTTATTTTAAAAATAACGGCGTCAAACATAAAATGATAACTAACGGCAATAGATTAAATTTACACACAATGTTAAATACAATTATAAATAATAGATTTTCAGATGTCGCATATTACATTATACAAGAGATATAAAGAAGAAAAAAAAAATAAGAAAGTACTCTCACAATATACATGAAACTACATTGATGTTTTTATGAAAAGATAAAAACTCGTGTTTGCATGAAATTTGCATGCATTCCTGTTTGTGTGTAAAAGTGCTATATCATATGAAAGCCTGATTCTTATCCGAATTTTACGAAGCAGACTAGAGGCATAGTTATAGATAATCGGTGGTGATACGTATTACTATTAATTATTTTATTAACTTTTGTACAAAAATACATACAGTCACATAAATTTGTCCTATGGGTTCAAATTTGTTATCAAGTGCTCCTTTGATTCCGAAATAGGAGCGGCCACACGAGGTTATGTTATAAATATTCTTACAAATCTGGAATTAATTTTCAGTTTATTCTGTTTGTTATTTGCAAAAAAAAAGCATTTTTTACAAATCGGCATATCTAATTTGATTGATTCCATGCTATTAGTTGAACTACAGTGAAAGATTTTAGTGCTTAAAGCGTATGTGCATAAAAATTAACTCATCGATGAAAGGGTTAAGTAGGACTCGATTACATTTAGAGATTGTCATCAAAAATATGATGGCAGGAGTATAGGCAAATCCATAACTGCTGCTAGTTAAATAGTGTATGTCTTATAAATTACAATTTCTGCTTGAATCAGAGCATATCGACTGCTCAAAGCGATATATCAGTGTCATTTTTCAATAATTACTTACATAACTATCATATTTTGTTTCAAACTTTTTAAAGTGTAGAAAACACTATGAACAATAAAAGACAGGTTGTCATTATTTGAAAAATATTTTATTTACTATCGCGAAAAATTATATCTAACCCAAAAGTATTTTTCTTTAATTCTCATAAAAAAATACTTTGTTTTAGATATCGTACTATTCATCAATTTGACATTAACCAATCGATATTTTTTTCCTATCTCTTACGTAATTGAAACTATATGGAGTCCGCTATCGATGCTTTAATTTCTTGGTAATTTTATCTAGGATGGGTACCGAGAACTTCAGATATTTACTTTTTCCTCATGTAAGCTATCTAATAATCATGCTATAAATGTCTTAATGCTGACGGCTTTTTGATAGGAAATAAATAAAGAAAAACCCCACTTCCGAATAGTGTTCTCCTCTTATAGGGGGATCAATAAACAAAAGATAAAACAAAACGATATGAACCTTCATTATATTAAAGTATTATACTGTGAAAGTTTTTTTTGCAATACTAAGACTACATATACTGTACCCAAATATAAAAAATATTACCTATATATTTTAATAGAGTTACAGAATATGAGCTATGGTGACGCAGAAGGATTTATAAGCATAAAGATGGCTTAATCTGTAAACCAGCAGCAACTTCATTTATGTTGAATGTTCGGGAGGAACAAAAATTTGGCTGGCGTGTGCGAGTGATTCTATGTATTTCAATTTGTTGTGAATTTTGTGCGTTTTGTGTGTGATAGAAAAATTAAAGCTGAATAAAATGGCATCAAACTGGTTATTAGACCATGGATGGAGTAAGCTAATTTCCAGATTAAGACACCGATATGTACTCTCTATCCGCTGAATTACCAAAAACAATAAGAATAGTTAGTCTACTAAAATTTGCAAAAGTCCATATCTTCCGCATTGTATTAATTTTTAAAGAGGTCAAAATCGTATTTGGTAATCCGGCTACCTTTTGATTAAACGCTCGCGTTAAAGTGAACATAGTATACATGAGTGTGTTAAATGGGTGTTCTGAGAATAGATCCAATGTTTGTGAATTACATGTTTGATAAAAATCTATTACCTCCTACCATTTTGTCATAAAATTTCTCAAACCGTGGTTACTATACTACGTCATAGAGCGTGTTATTTATAATCATGTTTATTTATTTGTTAATCGTATTATTGCAACCCTACGCCCATAAAAACTGTTGGCCTGGTGTTAACAAGACTATAATGTAATCAGTAATTTGTATTTAATTGTAATTTAATATTTAATTTATTGATCTCGTTGACTTTTTTGAAACCATTTAATGCATAGGCATATACAGGGCCGTACCGTGTTATGATACAGAGAGGCAGCCGCATCAGGTGGTATCGTAAGGGGGCGGCATAAGTTGTTCAAGTTGATAGTTGAAATTATTATATTAAAGTAGCGTATATTTTCAAAATATTAAAGTATTCTTACATTTTGCGCAGTGTAAAAAAATCACAAACGAAGATTATTTTAAAGAAGACACATTTAAGAGGCGACATTTAGAGTATGACTTGCATCTGATTGAGAAAATCTATCGCACGGCCCTGGATATTTATGGTTAACTTCAATAATGAAACTAGTAAAACGTAAAACAAATTCAGTATCTGTTGAGGTTGGTTAGGGAGTATCTTAAAAGACGTATGTTAAAATACCACAAAAAGACAAAGGTGCAACTGAAAGCGGTCTGCGTTTTACAGTGACTAAGTTAGGCCTCTATAGATACTCTGGGCTTAAAAAAATGAAAAATGGCTACCCAAGAGACATTTTTAATATCATTACAGATGGTAAAAAATACCTGGGAAAACCCAAAGTGAAGTAAAATGACTGTTAAAAAACCCACCGACTCTGTAACATCGTCTTAAGACTTGAGTGAAAACAATTATTGTAGACTCAATGTTAGATAAAACGTACATTGTGTCCATACTGTTTGAAAACGGATTAGATTGATCGGCTTGAATAAAAAAAATATAGGATTTCTTGTTGTGATATAGAAAGCATTAGATCATTTATCTTAGCGACACAAATCTATTTGTTAAAAATATTTTAGAGTACATATGAAAACAAGAACTCTTTGACAATCGCAGTATATATGCATAAATATAAAATATTTCCATTAAAACAAAATGACTCCGGCAAAATAATTTTAGATAATTATCAACTTCTCGAATAAACGAGTCGCAACAATAAAATATCATTATTTTCTATGTGAAAATTAATAAAAAAACAATCTCCTGCCTAGTTAACAATTCATCTTGATTTAATGAATTATTCAATGCATGTATTCTTACAAATAAGTGAAGATGTGTATCATTGTTTCGTATTTTCATTAGGAAATAAGCGTAAAATGATTTATGTTTACCGCAGAAGTTTCATAATTTTTTCACCCACTTATGTTAGCATTTGTAATTATATATTATATTTCTATTCCGAAATGAAAACAGAAAGAAGGTTCTGCGCGTGATTATTTTGAGAAATATAATAACAAAGGTAGTGTCGTCTACATTTGATGCGTTACAACTATAAATTTAAAATATTAATGCCACACATCTTCAATGTGCTAAGATTAATTGAATAATATAAAATAATGTCAGATAACCATTATAATTTCTCCATAGCTACCGCTAATTAGTTTTGATTTCCATTAAAAGCCATTTCCGGTGACTCTTTGTCTTTAAATTCAACAGTTTCCAAGCTGGAAGAATACCTCACCTTCAGGGCCATCAGTTAGATTTTCTCGTTACAATGCAAGTGCTTAAAATGCAGCCCCTCTCGCGCGCTGAACATATTTTCACTTCCTCCCAATAATTCTGGTTTCTCGTTTCTTTTTGTCTCTCCTCGCCTTATCTAGAAATTTTTACTTTCGTACATTGGTGCATAATTTTTTTTTATTTTTTGTTTGTAACTTATACTTTCGGACATAGTAGGTTGCGTAATTCAACAATATCGCGTCTCCTCAAATAATTTAGTCGCCTCACAACATTACTTTGTGCCCCCTCATGGTTCATACGCTTAGAACAATACAAATTGCTGCTACTTTTGCCGCCTCTTATAATATGCCGCCTGATGCAACCGCCTCTCTGTTTCATCGCACGATACGGTCATACTCATCTAATTATATCATAGCCTCTTGGTTCAACGGGTTGCACTGCCACGTAAATTTGTAGACCCTTACAGTTCCGAGAATGAAAAATCCAATATTCAGTATAATACTTTTTTATAAACATATTTTGTAAATTTTAACACGCTTTTAAAATTGAATTAATATTTTTTTTTAATTGATTTACTTTTTATGGGTGGTTGGTTATCTGTGATCAGAGTTCATGAACAATGTCTAGAAATAGAAAGCATATTAATTTATGAAAACAAGTTATGTGATAATCGTATTTGAAGCATTAATTGTAATTAACATGCATCGTGTCAGAATAAAATTACCATTAATTAGGTTTTAGACCAAATATCTTATGATGCATTTCATGAAAACTTAGTGCATAAATATTTTATATTCTGGTATGAAAAATAGAATATCACGAAAAACCTAAGGTGTTGTCAGTATATCCGAAATGTATAAGTATGAAAGTATAATTACGTTTGAGAAAGAAGTTTAAATTTAAATATGTATGCAATTTCATAAAACAGTGTTTTGATTATATTACAATGCACCTTCTAAAATTGTATCGATATTATGAAATAAAAACTACAAAATTTAAATGCATAATGCAAATGCCAAAATATGAAATTATTTTACCATTTTGTAAAGAAGTGGTCATTATTTTTGATTTATTTATCGCTCAAACATTAGTTTACCTTCCATTCACCGGTGAATTAAAATCGGAGAAAAAAAACAAAATGCACATTCGATATTCATTGCACTTTGAGAATACATGTTCTTATTGTACACGGTATATTAATGGGCTTTTAATAAACAATTTCAAAACGAATGTGCTTTTTTATATTACATATAATAGGATGAAATACATTACACAATAGACTTTTATTTTTATATGCTGAGATGTGGAGATAAATCACTGAAAGCTAAGATACTGCCTGTCTTTTAGATTTTACAGCATCTGTCTAAGCTTACTTTCACTCGGGTAGAATATATCAACACCATAATAATATTTAAGCATAGCAACAATAAAATTGAGTCTTAGATATGAATTTTCAATATTTTTATCTTTGGGTTTTCACCGTACTTACAATATAACCACAACATAACGGATTAATGCAGGCGAGGGGATATCCGTTGAAGAGAAAAGTCTGCCATACGAAAACCGGTTTTCAGTATATTTTTTTATTAATAAAAGTTCAGTAAATTTTCAAGAAAAGAATCATGTATTGTTTGTATTTTTAAAACATGCTGTTCTTTTATAATTGACTGTCTAAAATAGCGAAAACGATGTAAAGTTTTCCAACACCATAACTTCATATGACTTTTCACTTTTAAGTCATTTTGTGATTGATATCCAGGATCAATTTTACCTTCTTCTAACTACTGTAAAATCTTTTTTATTTCTTCTCCAGCATTATTTTGTATAATTTTACAGAAATCAGGAACTTCTAGCCCTTCTAAATCTATATGTGTGCATTCTAGCCATCAAACAAAATCTTCCAAACATTTTCCGATCTTTATTTCTTTCAGTTATTTATAGATATTTTTTACTTTCTACCTGAAATTTGTTGTATCGAGGTTTTTTTTACATACAAAATCTACAGTCTATCAGCTGAAACTTTTCTTTTTCTGAAAAACAGTCGAATAGATCAATTTCTTATTCTAATTTTAAAACATGACATTTTTTTCATTCTACACACACGATTTGATATGTTAATTGTAATGAATTTAAATGCATTTAAAAGAGTTTTACTTAGTAAAAGAATATTTTACTTCGATTGAATAATAAATCTTTTTTTCTTTGATCGTATCCGCTCTCTGCTTGGATCATATATTATATAATAGCTATCATGCGGCACCTCCAGGATTTATTCACTATCAATCACTATGTTCTCTTGTGGTATGTCAATATCCTTGAACTCCATTGAATATATTATAAGGCAGTCTTCTGGGTAGGACACCTGAAAAGAATATGTAAGTAGGGCTGGGACTCCCTAGAGACAAGCGCAATGCATGTCTCAACTATTTACAAAGTCAATGCATAACTTTTAACGTAAGCAACACAGAACCTAATGCGTCCTCTAATCACAAAGATTTTCTCAAATGATAACGAAATTCAGTAAAATATGCAATTATTTAACAATTGTAAATTTAATGAAATTAATTTTACTATAAAATATGTTATCTATGTTACTATCAAAATATAGTTCAATTTGAGACTGATGTTTGTAGTTTTAAAAACAGTTGAATTTCTATAGAAAAGACATGTATATATAATGAACAAAACATTCATAACGAAGTGAAAGTGCAAACATCAGAAAATGTTTAAAAGAATTTGTTTGATGGCCAAGATGCAGATATAGAATCAAAAGAGTTAGAAGTGCGTGATTTCTGTAGAACAATACAGAATAATGGTGGAGAAGAACTAGCCAAATATAATGTATTATAGTGTTTAGAAGTAGATGAATGTGACCCTGAGTATCACATTATAACTGAAAGTGAAAGAACAGATGAAATTATGGTTTTAGGAAATGAGAATGGAAGTGAAGATAGCGATGAAGAAGAAACGACAAGTTGAAAAACAGTGATAATATCGCATTTCGATCACCTAATAACATATGCATAATAAAAATGCAGGGCTGGATTCTCATTGGGTTGAGCAAATTGTCTGACAAACGATTCTCGTGAAAAATAATCTGTCAAGACGTCTTCACATTACAGAGATCCGCATACTCCACTCGAAGTGGATATCTTCATACTGTGTTGATCCGTATGCTCCACTTTGGGAACGAACATGAAAACTAAAACATATACTGACTACTATAAGTTCTATTATATTTATATACATTATATAACTATTTTTTTCACAACTTTAGAGTCCAAAAAAAACTTTTTTTTCCTGCAAACTTCACTAGCCTTCCTTGTATTGTGTCGTTTTTTGATTTTCTTGATGAAAAGTCTATCTGAAAAACATACATTTTCATAACGGACTTTCGGTTTTAACGGAAGCCCCGTCATCCGTATTAGTCCATTATATACAGAGGTTCTACTATGCCGACTGTTGCCGATATGATTTATCGATTTTTTTTTTGAATTACAAAAATAAATATGTCTGATGAATTTAATTCTATGCATCACAGTCAGTGTGAAATGAATAGAAAGTAATTTACCACTGTTAAAGTTTACGGCTTAATTCCTGGATATAATTTGTTTGAAATTGTATCAGGATATCCGATTTTGTATTTTAATGCTTATTTGGTATGAAGATCAATAAATTGTTAGTAAATTTTATTTTTTTTATTTCGTTAAAATACTTACCCGGGGATATTCGTGAGCGAGAATTAATCGTTAGATTGCTTATAATATTACTTAAAACAAGTGCTAATCGTGTATTTTTTATTTAATATGAATATATTATTTAAGAAAAAAATGTTTAATATCTAATATATAAAAGTCAAAATATGTATGTTCGTTCGTTCGTT